>JAUZNC010033647.1:0-19784 GCA_034780395.1 Vannuccia rotundouncinata
ATACACGCGATGCAACATACTTTAGTATAGAAATATTTTAGATGTCCAATCTAGTTCTATATATAATATACAATATCAATGGAATCAACTTATAAATATCGTTGATAAAATCGGTAGAATTTTAAAGTAAAAGAAACATTTTTGTAAATTGTTTTTCTTCAATGCATCGTAGAGTAAATAATGTTTATATTAACTAAACGATACAAACTATCCAATAATTTAACTGTAAATGAATGTATTATTATTCAGTCCGTTTTAAAGAGATTCAATAGCGACCAACACCACATTTTGCTGATGTTCATCGAATGGTATCAGTTTTATTCGGTGACAAAAAGGTTTCATTTAAATTTTTCCACAAATTTCAATAAACGTTGAATGATTAATTTTACTTTTTAAAAGCCTGCATTGTAAAAGTATATAATATTAAGCAACATGTAGCATTTGATCTAATTATCGTGTTTTCCAAAAAGAATGGAACCACTCAGTTAGAAAGGAATAAGAAGTCGAACCTTGATGTCGAGTTTTCCAGAGTTCTTGGTCTTCATTGCTGGCTAGCTCAAGTCGTAAGCGGAATGTTTCATCCACCCAATCCATGAAGCTTCCATAACATTCTGCAAAGAAGCGCAGGTTTTATTTTCTATTAGGCGCTTTTACTGAAAACCATATACAAAGCATTCTTTCCAATTTTATCAAAAGTTTCAATTTTCAAATTGATCCGATAAAAAAACAAGATCGATTTACGAAATTCTAAATTATTGACAGACAAATAATTTGAATTTTGTTGTTTAACATAATCAAGACCTCCAGAAATCATGATTCCAAACTCACCAACATGGCTAATTACTTTTTCCAAGAGTAGGATCTGAGTTTCCTTATCCGAGTCTATCTCGACGAGGAACTTGGCATATTGAAGCAGGAAGAATAGAAACTCGTGATCCCGCTCCGGAAGTAGAGCCTGGAAGACTTTGTGAACCTCTTCAAATTTGTCTTTGGCTTCGTCAAATCTGTGACAATGATAAAACAACATGAATGATCCATTGCTGACACTGTTATTAAGAGTGGTACACGTCCTACTTTTTTCTGTGGAACAGAGTCCTGGCTTGCAGAAGTTTGGCTTTGGCAACGATAATACTGAGGCTACCATAGCGATCAACAAGAATGCCAACAGCATGATGAAGATCTGACTCTGCAGAAGTAAGAGCCTCCAGGTCTGTGGATTCTGGTGAAGAGGAGCCCTGTGCTCGGTGATCACATTGGAAGATGAGAGCTTCCGCTGTACCAGGGGTAATTAGTGTAATGATAGAATCACGTGTGTAAAACATGAACAAAATAATAACAAATGAGTTGTATAAAACATTGTTTTTCCATTTTGTACAGATCAGAAATTAACAAATTAATAATTTAAAATCAATCATTCCTTCTTAGCAGAGGTAGAATATAATTCATTAATTTAGTTTTACTAACATATACTTTAATTTAGATTGCCCAACATCCTTTATTAAATTACGTTGATGGAAACAGCAAAAAAGATTCACGCAATATAACGATAACTCCAGTTAACTTTATTTATGTTCCTCAAATGAGGATTATCAAGTTACAGCTGCAAAGATTCTATAGATTAAACTAAATCGATTTAATAAAAGTCGTTTCAAAGCTAAAATTACATTTTATTCACGCCAACAGGCAAACTGAAAACACTAACTATAAAATGCAGGCACCGTATGTACGCAGTTAGTCGAAAATGCGTCTTACAAAAAGAACTATAATAATTACGTACATGATTAAAAGCTCAAAAGTAGAAGGAAGCCATAATCCTGTCCCCGGTTGAAGTAAGAAATAAGAAGTCTCTAATTAGATGCTCCTCACTTACCGACACCAATCCTAAACTGGGCCGAGGCAGGGTGTCTGTCTGGGAAGCAGCTAATTGCAGTCCGGTTAGCCTGGTTACTGTAGAAAAGAAATTCATCAGTGTCGAACCGTCCTCCGAGTATCAGAGCTCGAGACAGGAGGAGATAAGCGCGAGCAAGCAATGGTGCGTCCCAGCCGAGCATCAATTCAGCGAAGCTAACAGCGTGCTATGAATAAATTGAATATGGGCCAAGTTGACATGAATTATAACAAAATAATGACTGAAGGTCAAATTGTTTTGCAAGGCTCGAATATATTTCGCTTGAAGATAACAATTTTTATGCTGAAATTAGTACAGTAGTAATTTTTGATAATTTTTTGTCTCGTTTAATAGTAAAATGTAGCACTATTTCGTTTTAAATAAACAAAGTTTTTACTGAAATATATTTTTGGTGTGGCAACATTTATGCCATTTTATCTTGTACTAAAAGATTTTTAGGATAGACCATCAACTAGTATATTCAAAGCAAAGGATTTTACTCATAATCTTAATTTTCCAATTACCTTGGCCACGGTAATTCCGAAATCATCTTGCAAAAATCGATTTGACATCTCCACATATGTTAGTAGAGAATTGAGATATTGGGGTGAAAATTCTTTAAATTTGAACCTAAAATGAGAAAAAACACACAAGATTTTAAGACAAACGTACAAAATAAACACAGTTGGTGGTTTGAACCAACAATTGAATAAACATAATAACAATGTAAGGAAATTAGCATTCTATTTTGCTGACGTTTAGAAGCAGTGTGATTAATATTTGTTAATAAATATACGCAGACGCGTCATATGAAAATTTCATCAAATGAACTTTAACTAATTAATTTTAAAAAATATGCTTAGCAATAATAAGTTTAAAAATATATTATCAGTGTAATAATTTTAATTTATCAGAAAAACAAATATAGATTACTTAATTGGCGTAGCTGACAATTGCAGCTATTTCGAATATTATTAAAATGATGAGAAAAACATATTATTACAGGGAATATGTCAGATATTTTTAAAGGATTAAGCATTATACTAATTATATCATTAAACATATAAATAATCGATATATTAGTTACCAAGAAAATTGCACAAAAAAGATTGCCATTTTCTCCGCTCGCTTCACATTCCATTTGGCACAGTAAGCGAGAGTTATGGCTTCAAGGACGACGCTGAGAGTGTGAGCATTGTTAACATCAGTACACTGGGTAAAAGGGAAAATGCACATATTGTAGTGTCCCTAGCTTCACTAGAAAACATTAAAATAGATATTTCAATTACAAATCAAATATAGTAAAGTCAATAATTCTAACTATGCAATTTTCACACACACACAATATTTCCTAAAAAGATATGTGATAGTTAACCTACCTCTAGGGCTGCCATTGCCCATTCGAAAGATCTTTGTGAATAACCCTGGGCTTCAGTAAGACGACTAACGCCTGCCATGTAGACACTTTTGTCGTAAACTTGTTGTCCAAAAGACATCAGATCAATTTGACGAGATAGATATTCAGCAGAACGGAAGGCAGCATCAGCTTCTCTGAATTGCATGTTGATTATGCGACTTTCCATGAGTTGAACTTGAGCATGCATCGTAGGAATTAGATTATTCAATTCATTACTAGAAGACAGATATTTTTGACAAATATTTAGCGTTTCCTCTGCATAAAAATAACTTCCATAATCACGCAAAAAATGGAACAACATGAAGCCAGTTTTGATAATGAGTCGACGACCGAACTTAGAATCTGCCGTGCCTGCTGACTCCACAAAAACATGATACGAACCAAGAATTTCTCGCAGAATTGGTTGCAAATAATTTGATTCCATAACATGAAAATACTTGTAATAAAAATGGTGTCGATCAGAATCTTTTAAAATTCTTTGGGCAGGTTTGGAAAAACAAATCAAAAAATTAGCTCCAAGAAGATTTTCGCGTTTCGATGCATAAGCCATTTCCAACATAACCATTTTCTTAAATACTTTCTTTTCGATTTTGATGAGACGCTTCATGAATTTGGACCTTTCTGTATATTTCAAACTGTTAATATGTTTCTCATATGTTGGACCCAAGACAGAGGAAAAACCATCAAAACCACTAATTTTCAAAGACTGAATTGCCTTGAATTTTAGTTTCAAATCAGTATCATTATCTTTGATGGAAATTTTAGATTCCAGTTGCATTGGTTTCTGTTGACTAAAAGATTCTGTTGCTTTTACCTCACTCGAAGATGGGGCCAACTTCGATATAGGTTGATTTCGAATTGCAGAACCTGCAGGACCACGGTTGATAAGAGTGTTATCCAAAAATTCTACTAACATCTCGTATCCTCGCTTTTTGGAGATCTCACAATCCGCAGATTTCAGTGACTGTTTGAAATGATTATACCACTGGGTTTCCTTCTGTTTGAGTGGTAGAATATCTAGTAAAACTTTCGTCTGGTCTTGTGAGGTCTTCTCCGACAGTATTTTCGATTTTTCCGCCTCATCAATAACACCAGTTTTCATAAGATGACCCATAATATCCCCAACAACAATTGCTTGGATAAGTGAAACTCTATTTACTCGAAGGCGCATCAAGTTTTGATTTTCAATTGAGGAGAGATCTGTAATCTGTGACATGTGACATCTAAAAAGAAAATTTATAATTAGATTTATTCTAACAAGCAAAAAGTTTGAGTGAAAAAGGTAAGTGAACTTTAAATAAACTTAAGGATAGTATTTAAAGGCGATTCAAAAATTATATAAGATTAAATCTTTTTTATTAAAAAATAGTGGTTAAAAGAGAGGTAAAACATGTTTTTAAAGAAGTAATAATATTATTATAAAAATTAAAAGTTAATAATATAAAGCAGTTAGCTATATATATTTATTACTGACCATTTTAAAAATCCTGAAAACACCTGAATCCTTCAGAGCAATCAGAGCAAGCAAAGTGTAATTTTGTGCAAAGTGCAAAAAAATTGTTGAGGTTATATTTTTACCTCCAACCCTAACCTGAATTAAGTATTCTTGCATATTTAGACAAAATAGAAAAATAATCTTTTTGACCTGGAAATGCCAGAAAATTCCCATGCCCTTATTAAAAGTATATAATAATAGTAAATATTATTTATAAATTGGGTAAATTTTGTGAATATGACAAGCATACCTATATAATATTTTATTGATACAAAGTTCTCTGTCATTTTGTATGACAATCATATCTATACCCCTACCTTTTATTGACATGGCTAATGTATCTTTATCCACTTAATTACATATTTATTATTTATGGAGATTCTTGATATGCAATTTCTAAAATAAAATTGCAAACTTTTTAAAGACTTTTTCCAGAGCCATTTAAGACTTTTATTCAATGTTTGTGGGTCATTTGACTGTATTTATATTTATTTATTTATATCATAAATTAATACTATGGGGTGGGGTAATTCCAAACAAATACTCAAAAATCATTATGTTTAAAATGTTTACACAAATTTTTAATATTAAATTCCATAATATTTATACATTCAAACAATCTCTACAACATAGAAATATTATCAATCTTGGATAATTAGAGATAATGATAGAAAATTGAATTTTAAAAATTATATGTATTGTTTAATTTTATTTGTTATGATTTTCACTTTTGTTGGTTGCAGGATCCATTGTTTACACTAAAGTTTGTTTGTCAAACTTCCCATTATTAGACATCTGTTTGAATATGAAAACAGCAAGGAAGGTAACAAATATATATATTTCCATTATTATCGACAGTTTTACACATAGACCATAGAGTAGTGAATATTATCATATAAAACATAGCTCACAATATAGATTTTGGCATGACATTTTTGAAGACATTTCAGTGATCTGGTTTAAGTGAATTTTACTCAAGACAAACTGCCTGATTGGCTATGTAGTTAAGTTGTCTGACTTGGAATCTAATGATTTTGTAATACTCTACTGAGCACAAGTTTCTGGTATATTTTTTACTTAATAAACAGTCTATTTTGAATAAAAATAGACCTTTAATAGATTATTAAAATAAACAATTTTGTTACCCATAAGAAGAGTTTTTCCAAAATTATGATATTATCTGTTAAACTAATTATACATCACCTTAATAAATAATATGTTTTATAACTGTATTAAAATCCTTTTTGTTTTGTTTTTCCATATATTTTTTTTTAACAAAAGAAATAAAGCATCAACAAACTATCAGATAATTGTAGAATAGATTTAGACAATAAATCTTAAACGTTAAGAAATATTGTATGATTTTAAAACTCATCAAATCATTATTTTGTTGATTTTTTCTAATTTTTTCCTATTAACTTTTAGGCAGTTTTCAGGACAGTCTGACATATTCCAAGTTGCATTAATATGGAAGAAAAAATAATATTAAATCAGTCAGTTATATTATCTAAACTAGATCACTGAAATATCTTTAAAAATCTGGTTTAGCTGTAATTCCATATTTTTTGCAATAGAATACTAATATTAAAGTGCTAATATCTATCATGTAATCTATGTTATATATATATTATATTAAAAAAATCTCTTTGTTGTGCACATTTTACAA
Source organism: Vannuccia rotundouncinata (assembly GCA_034780395.1). Lineage (NCBI taxonomy): Eukaryota > Metazoa > Platyhelminthes > Proseriata > Coelogynoporidae > Vannuccia > Vannuccia rotundouncinata. The sequence goes on from JAUZNC010033647.1 coordinate 6,467, forward strand.
ATCTATCCATATAATTAATATATTCTATGTAAATTACCAATTAATTTAAAATATATATATTTAATCATTTTTAAATTAATTTATATAAAAATCTAAATTATATATGTTGTATACCATAAATGAATTTTATATGATTTGCAAACCATATATGTCAACAAAGAATACATAAACAGTATATACAGTACATGAACCATATAAAAATAATGATATAGTTAGCAAATAATTGAAATTTACATATATAATGAAAAAATATAGATAAAATATTATATTATAAAAAACAGTTTTATAACAAATTTAAAAGTAAATAATAGAAAAAAGCAACATATGTAAGCACTTTAATGTAATAAAATATTTAATATTAAAACAATAATTTTTTTTAATTATAATTTGTAATAGAATTATTATTGGCAATTGTAGCTTACTTGGCCATTAATTAAATGTTTTCAGAAAATAAACAAATCATAAAAAATATAATAATTTATTGGTGAAAATAGACAGAATTGCAGATGGTTTAAATACCTAGTATTTAATTTTTGATTATATAAATTTTAAATGTTTTTCCATGTTTTTGATGTTTAGAAATAAAGATTGTTTAAAAGCTTTGTATGGATTTTATTGATTTTATTATCCAATATTATATATTTACTGTCTGGGTGGTGTGGTGTGGTAATTTTTATTTTTTTTAATTTAACTAAGAGCAGAGAAATTCACAATTATAATGTGTAAATTGGTAAAATGTATCTTACACTTATACTTTATTTGTGTTCAACTATGAATCATAATGGAAATATATATACTTGCTATGCACAGAAAAGACATTTAAAAATTTATGGGAAGCACTTGCAATTTTCCAATTTTTCATGCCTAACAAAAATTGATAACAAACAAATAAATTTGTTCCCATAATTTTGCTACCCTAAAATTTGCTTCCCAAAAAAAGTTTAATTTTAGTTAAGCCAGTGTTACATACTGCCATTAAATTGATTTTATTATTAAAGTGGACTTCAAAACAAGTTAGTATTTTTTCAAGGGTTCTTTTAAAGTTTAGGCCATTACTGACGATTATACTGAAAATTCCATATGTTTTTAATTTATTTTTATTTAAAGAATAAAGATGATAAGCATACGTCACAGTTCCTTTAGTTGAATCCATAAATTATTTCAATAACCTTGTCTAGTTATATTTATATAATTGAACAAAATTACATAATAACGTATTTATCGATTATTTTTTCGATTTTGAATAAAACGGTAAAATAAAATATAGCAACGAAAAAAATTAGCTCTGCTTAACTAATATAATTAAATTTAGATTAGATTAACATTAATTGGTAACAGAAAAATGTATTTTGAGATGGTAGCTTAAGTAACATATTAATTGAAATTTATAATAGAATTCCGATTCATTAGATGTAGTAAACATTATGCGTCTGTTTCGAAAAATATGTGTTTCATGCCTTTTTAGTGCTGGAATTGGATTATTTTTCATGGGCCTGCGTTCTGAAATGACATCAAACTTTTTAGAGGCTTTTGCAACCCCCCTCCCCTTGTCACACTTCGTCACAAATTGTGGTACCCCCTCCAAAATGACGTCTCATTTAATGAAACCCCACCCCATAATCTAATTCAAAAATTAATTTATATTAACGATTTTGTTGAAATGAAAACAAAAAGTCACACAATAAAAATACACATCACAAATATGAATAAAAATATGTTTAATTTTATTTAGTCCAAGATCCTAGTCGCGGATCCAGGGGGTCTATATATAGGGTCCTGACCCCACACCTTCCGCCCTCCCCCCCCCCTGCTTTGTGATTCTATTATATTGTTCTGTATGTCAGTCTGTCTGTCTGTCTGTCTGTCTTCTAAATATTTATCTATAATGTAAATGCCTCAGAATTAATCAGACTATATATTATTATATACAGTATATATAATATATAGTCCAATAATTGATGTGGTAAATACCTACTTAAATTTCAAGAACGCATTCATAAAGCTAGCTGAGGTATATTGCTGCTATATACATTTATACACCTTCAAATTTATATTAGCAATTTGTGATTTTAACTAAAGAGCAATCTAATATTGATCAATAAGGATTCTCGGGCGTTGTATGTATGCAGATAAAATCAACGTCAGCTTGGAATTCCCAAAACTATAATTATAGTCACAAATATTTTGATATTTTCAGCGAATAGAAATGCAGATAACCCCTGTACACTTCCTCTCATTTCTTTTCCTGAAATGCTTTTTCTTGCATTCTAAGCCTCGAACTCGAAAAAAAATTCATTGCTAGCTCGGATTTTTATGGCTACGCTGCCCTATTAAAAATATGTATTGAGTTTTTTTCACGCTATAAAATTAAACTTTCAATAAAATATTTCCTGAGATGCACTAAAAATTGGCGTCTTTAAATTCTGGAACCCCCCAGTGTAGAAATTTCTGGGTCCGCCCAAGGATCCTTAAAACTTTGTCTTCGCTAAATTTGATATGAATAAACTTTAAGGCGTATGAATAAAAATGAGAAAAAAGTATTTTCTCTGAGCATGAGCAAAAAGTTTTGAGTTACAGTATAATTATATTGTCACATATATAAAAATGTCAGTTGTCAAACTAGTAGAAAAATTGAAAACTCAACAGTAATATAATCAATTTAAAAATTAATGTATGTATATGTAAGCTGCATTATATTCACAATCAGAGAATTTGAAAGAGAATTAAATGTGCAATAAAGCCTGCATAATTTGATTTCTGCGTTGCTCACCATTTATTCGTAACTGGGCCTCATTAATTGTATTGTGTTCCTCATGTAGATAAAAATTATTTTCCATGGGAATGTCAATGTATTCAAAGTTCGGATCTCCAATATGTTTAGCTATGTTATGTAGAATAACACATGCTACTATGCAACCAGATACATTGTCCAGATTTAGTCGAATACCAAAATGTAAAATTGGAAAGCGGCTTTTTAGTTGACCAAAACAATGTTCAATAATAACACGGTTAGTCTTATGTAGGTTATTAAACTGTTGCTGATGAATATTGTCAAAGTTTGGAAAGTGTTTCATTAAAAATGGAGTGAGACCATATCCAGAATTTCCAAGAAGATATGCTCCAGACAAATCATTTTTAAGAAAGTTGTACACATTGGCCAACTTGCATCTATGTTTGTGAATACGCACTTTTTATTGCAAGTGGCTTGTACACTCAATGATGGGAATCCTTTTCTGTTAATGAATTCATCACCATAGGCGCCAGAAATTTTAACAACTCTTACATGTGTACAATCAATAGCCCCTATACATGATGGGAAGTGTTGCTTTTGTCTCCAATTTATCTTTGCCAATGCCTTTTGTTCATCACATGATGGAAATTTTATCCATTCATCCTTTTTTGTCAACTATTGCTGGAATTACGTTTTTTATAACCCGAGAGATGGTAGACTGGGAAACACCAACATCTTCTCCAACTCCAAGTTGAAAACTGGGTCTCCCATATATACCTCAAGAAGATCTCCATTTGTTTCTTTGAAGATAGAGTACCCCCCCCCCTTCCCCGAGTCTCCAACGATTCTCCAAGAAAGTAGTCAGCTGGAGAAAAAAACGAATTGTATATAAAGTATAAATTATATCAGGAGTTCACATAATTAATTTTGTATGTATATATACAACTTACCCATCCATCTAACTGCATTTATAGGTTCAAATCGAAAAATCTGCTTGTAATTCTCATTTATATCTCTTCTTTCTTGATAAATTTCATTTCTTGGTCTTACCAGCATGTATAGAGCCATCTGAGCAATCAATATAGTTACCTCAGAAATTTAGAGAAATAACTCACGCGAAAGACTTATTTCTCAGTTTTATTCATACATTTTGTGAAAAAAAGCTTTATGTGAGAAAAAATAAATTTCTTAATACTTTTTACTCTGCGAAAAAAGTTAGAGAAATAATAAAAATCTTATTTTTCGGTTTTATTCAAACAAATGTGAGAAAAAATACGAAAATCAGAGATAAAACTTTTTCTCATTTTTATTCATACGCCTTTTTATCTATTTTAGTTAAATCAAATAAGATTTTTAAATTTCAAGAGTAGACTATTAAGCAAAACAATTTTTCGTGCGTTTTTTGAAATTAATTGAACTTATCATTTTGTAAAAATGGCTAGCAATTACAACACAACTACACATCATTATGGCGATGAAAAGGTATATTCTTGAAGAGTTGAGCCAGGATGCATATAGAAAGTCAGAAGCCACAATTATATAATTAATTTCAGTCTGGTCTCAAGACAAAAATTTTGCAACACAGATACATCTGTTTGTACTGATTTGTCTCCATCTGTTTCTGTTTTGGAAGAAAAACAAAAAATAATTTTTTCAAGTCCTGCAATAGTTTTGAAAAAGTTTGAAAAGTTGTATTTTGAAACCGAATCAACAGTAAATAAATCAGTTAATTAGTTTCAATAAATTAGTAATTATCATGATAGCTATAGAATATATATATATATTATATCTATCACACAATTAATTAGATATAAAAATTAATTTTATAATTTGTTATAACCAGGTGTTTTATCTCAATTATAAAATAATTCAATTTATAATATATTTTGTTCCTTATATTTATATGTATTGTAAAGGGATATACTAAATTCAATATAATCTCAAAATGTAATTCATCACTTTTATTAAATATTTTCTCCTGATCATTTTGTATACTTTTAAAATTAAAATTATTAATAAAATTATATAATATATGGTCTACATCCCAGCGTTTATATTGTTTCCCTTTATACGTTTAAACCGTTTTACATACTGTGCTTTTGACATTATTTAACCTTTAACACTGATATTCTAAAGTAAGAAATCCTTAATATATTAAAAAACGTTAATAATCTAGAGTGGAATTGGAGTTAGTTTAGCTAAATTATAGTGGAATAGGTGTTAATTTAGCTATATTAGATTGGAATAGGAGTTAATATAACAAATTAGTGTGGAATAGGAGTTAGTTTAACTAATTTAAAGTGGAATCGGAGTTCGTTTATCCAATTTCAGTGTTTTTTTTAGCTCCACTTTTACTGTTAGCAAGTCTATTCTTAGTCATCTTTGCCCTCTACTGTCTGCAAACAATGCCAATTTGAATGTAAAATTGGTATATTTTAAATACCTATATACTCAAACTTAATATTTTTCAAAATTGTGGGAGGCCTGGTATAAGGTATAATATTGTTTTTAAAAGCAGGGTTCATGCAGGTCATAGTTTCATACTATTTCATTCTTATTTATAAAATATACCTTTTCAGCATATTATATTTATTCAACTTTTCATACTTTTTCAAAACTATTGGAGTACTTGAAAAAAATATTGTTTTTCTTTCAAAACAGAAACAGGTGGAGACAATTCAGTACAAACAGAGTTTATCTGTGTTATAAAATTTTGTCTTGAGACCTTCAGACTTTCAATTTTTTCTGACCATATTTCAGAAAGAAGAACCTCTAGTACATTCTTTGTACCACTTTCTCATAAATCTTTTCAAACCATTCTTAAAACATTTCTTCCAGATGTTGTTAATCAAATCTGCTTACTATTCACTTTGATGATAAAACCAACTGCCTGTAACAAAATGATTTTCAAGTTGGTGTTGGTTCTTGAAAGGCTTTTGTGAAGTTATCAAAATGTGTGACTTTCTTTCTGAAAAAATTTGACTCAGTTTTTTCTGTCTGGTGCAAAATACTTAGCATCACATTTGCCTCTTAAAAACACAATTCTGAAAGATTTCTGCTGTGTTAATCTTGCCAAATTGAAAGGAAAACAGTTAATCAGTTTATTTGGGTCACAGAAAGATTACAGGTAATAAATGTCCCATTCCAAAAGCATCAATACGATGGGATGAAATGATAAGCAGTGTTGCCAGCACTGTGATTTAAATTTGTAATGTGATTTTTGGTTGTAGCTACGATTTATCAATTTTTTAAAGATTTCTGTTATTTTGTAATTTTGTAACCTAGGTATTCTGGTCCAGAGCTAGAATGACCATCATAAACTGTTAGTTGTGTGCATTTGTATGTTGTTTATGTTATTAGAATTATACTCACTACTACACAAATGTATCCTTAAAGAAGAATCCAAAAGGGATACCACTATACAAAAAGAAATAACTTTTGAAGCAACAAACTCAAAAAGTATGAATTATTTATTTTGGTTAGTTTATAATGTAAATTGGAACTGACTAAATAATGTATTAATAGTCAATATAATATTTCAAATTTATTCTTCAGAAAGATAAACAATTACAGAAGGCACAGACAGAATGCATAGCAAGAGTATTAGAACTTCAACAATCCATTAAATAGCTACTAGAGTCTGCCAAAACTCTACAGCATCTTATATTCAAGATAAGGCCTCTCTGAAAATGGGTAAAGAAGTGGCTGTGAAGGAGTTGTTGGAGCATGCTCTTAAACATGCTGCTGAAGATGAGGTCTGCTTTAAAGCTCAGCAAGATAAGAGCATACTTTCAAAGTTGCCTAAAATATCAAAGAAATAAACAATAGCATTTCATATTATATACTTACATGTATTTTATTACATTCAATACTTTATACTGAAAATAAAAGCTGTTTCTTGTATTGGGATTTTTTAAACCTTCTATGATTTTTGGAGATCATATTGCTGGCAACACTGTTCACAGGAAATAAAAAATTTTCCTGTCAATAACAATTAACAGAAAATGTGGATATTATACATATATAAAAAAGAAAAGTTACATGCATAAAACTGTTGAAAGGTATATAGGTGGCATATGCCAAAATAAATGTAGTTCAGGATATGGTGTCAGTTGCAGAGCTGTGTCTGTTTTCCCTGCAAACTGCTCAGTGAGTCCCACTGCAATATTTTTGTTGCAATTAATTATATGTTTTAAATTATTTTTACCTTGATATTTAAAATTAGTTTTGTTCTTTTTTTGAGGGGCATTTATTACCCATATCCAGTGGACATTGAGTACTTATTTATAATAAATGTCCCTAGGACATTTTTGGGATGAGATGGGAAATTTATTACCTATAGCACACAGAAAAGTTGGCTCCCATTATCTTTTGCAATCAGTCCTTCATTAGGTGACAAAGCCATCTCTGAGTATAAACTCTGTTTCTAATACACCAGTTGATAAGCTTTCTGAGATGTGGATGCATTTTAAGAATATTTGTAAAGATTTCTGATCTCTAATCATTGTAATGGCCAACAGAAATACCCTAAACTTGGACAAATTGTCTGTGCTTCACTAATTTATGCTCATGGTAAGGCCAATGTAGAATGAGGGTTCAGCACTAATGCCAATCTAGTAACTGAGTCTCAAATGTCTTTGAATGAAGATAGCATAAATGTGCCGCACACCATCTCAGACTATGTGCATCACCATGGTGAAGTCAACTAAGATTGTTAACTATGTACTACATTCCATCTATTATTCATCCTAATACATACATATTCTCCTTTGATATATATTTGCATACTCATTGTCATTATTTGCTAGTTAATTAGCTTAAATATATTATTATTATAATATTTTAAAATCATTCTTTTTTAAACCTTTGTCATACTTTTTTTATAATTGTGTCACATTACCCCTGAAAAGATTGGAAAGCCAGGAAAAGTATTTGTACTGCTTATAGAGTCTTGATTTTTATGCTCCTAGTCTTAGAGGAAAGAAATCCTTAAAAAGTTATATTCAAATGTCAAAGCATAATAATTTGTATTCAGAAGAAAAATAAGACGGAATTAATGATGTCAGCCTCCATAGGTCAACTATAATTAAAAACTTTCCAATTTGTAACAGATTGACTCAAGGGGATCCCTAGCTCTCATGAAAGGAAGGTAAAATTGTACAGAAAGACACTGGAATTTTGAAAAATATGGTGTATATTTCTGAAATTTGAATTTTTATAAACATTTCTGAAAGTTTTCTCAACATTTGAAATTTAATTGTTGGGTCAGTAAAAAGAATGATCTTACAGGATATTGCAAACTATGTTAGAAAGATATCCATCTCAGTAATATGGGTGCGAAATCTTTGAGCTCTCAGATAATTACTGGTTTGTTGTTGAAGACAATTTTTAGATAATTGTATTATAAAAAATGTTATTTTGAAAAGTAATAATAATTAGTGTTACTCATATTCCAAAATCAGTCAAATTGGTTTCTTCTGTGTGGTCAGCAACAAAATCACATTACAGGCAACACTTGAAGGACAAGGCATCTGCATTCTTAGCATCCGAGCAGAGGAAGGTTTCAATTGCAGCTGCCAATAGCATCAAGGAGAAGATCCACAAAAAGTGAAGCATGAAATAAAGAGATTCAAAATGGATGCTGATAAACTCTTATTTTGGCTGAAGCCAAATCATGTTTCACAACTCTATCAAAAGCCAATGTTTTATAAAAAACTGTTGCTGAAAAAGTCACAGTTGGCTATATATGAATCGCAAATGTCTAAGTAATTTCTTGTATGTGCTTGTTAATGTACACAGGACTTTCCAATACCAGAACACTTTATAGCATTTATGAGAAACTGTACAGGTTTCATTCACCTCCTAAAGACATTTGTATACTGACTGGCATTTGATAATGTTTACAATTTTATAAATATAGTGGTTGGACTGATTTATCAGATTTTTTAAAAATTATTTATGTTGAGTTTTAGAAAATTTATGTATTTCTAAATGGCAATTTACAATTTAATTCAAAATTGAAATTCTTTGATCTCAAGATTGAAAAGTGGCAGGCACCATGATCTTGCAAAAATCTGTACCATGGAATATATTTCAAATAATTTAAAAAAAAATGTAGATACACATTTAAAAAAATTAATTTGAAATTGCTATCTATAATTTGTATAATCTAACTTATATTTATTGATAATATAAATTTGAAGGATTAAAAATATTTGGAAATCATGTTATTTTGATAGAAATATCTATAGTTTGCTTGATAAAATATGTGTAGATATCAAGAAAACTTTCTATTTACTATTATTCATTTACTATTTTCTATAAAAAAGAGAGCCAATTGAAGATTTTTTCATCAAATAATGATGCTTGGCTATATCATACATTCTAATTTTTATATAAAATGTTTTTGATATATATTTCTCTACAGCAGTCTAAAAATATTTAATAAAGCATTATTCTATATAGATTTTAAATACAAGAGAAAAAATACTCCTTTGATAGAAAAATAAACTTTGTAAATATTTTTATTCTTTTTTTAATAACAGGTGTTTACAAAATGTTTACAAAATGCTCAATTATATATAATAAGTTATATGTTTTAAGTGTAAATACATTATGTTAGCATATTAATATATTGAATAAATGCAAATTATACAAATTACAATTAAATTTTGAAATTTGATTTGCATACATAGGGACTTAACTGTGTTTGTAATATTTTTGTGAAATGTCAGTTAATATATTAACTACATAATGGAATACAATCATTCAACAAATGTTTTACTTTATAATATCAAATACAATTTTCAGATATTACTATAATACAATTTTGTTTTTGAGAATTAAACAAATCAATTAATAAAATGGTCAGTTAGTTGGTATCAGAGTAAGAATTAGATTTTGCAGCTGAGATACTTGAAAGAGATTCATAGTAGTGCACATAATGCCTTGGAATTAATCCATTATAACAAAGTTTCAACAGGTCATCCAACTTATCTTCATGAATTGGTATGGGCTATTTGCATTCTATCTCCAAAATCAAGTTCAAACAATCAGTAGGTACTCTCCTCCTTCTCATTGTGTCATGCACTTTGAATTGTTCATTAAAATAATCCTGATAAACTTCTTAAATTGAGTATGCCTAATGGGTTAACATAACTAAACATCTGAACAGATGGACCTAGATTGAAGTCAGTCTAAAATTGATTTTTGATAGCAACTATCTATTACAACTGGTTGAGGAATCATGCCAATCTGATAAAAAATATTGTAAGCATTCTGCTCATAGCAGTAGATAAACGAGTTAAAGGAATTTGTAGTAATGTAAAATGGTGTTGGAAAAATGTCTCTTGGTTCCTGGTGTTGTGACTAGTTTCTAATTCAATATCATTTACACATGGTTCAAATCATTTTTTGTATGATAAATAAATTATTTTATATTCATTGTGAAAATTGTCCTTTAATATAAATGTTTTGGTTTTAATTTAAAATTTTCAATAGTGTATTTAATTTACTTTTCAGTTCTCAAGTCATGTTCCGCTTGATTGCCCAACGTCTAGCTTCCGTTCCCTCCAGATTGGTGTCAACTGGCATTCCCAGTCGGAGTATGACCAGTCTTCATCTTACTTTTGCCTCACCTGACGAAGTCTTCTACAATAACTCTGTTGTACGTCAAGTTGACGTTCCAACTATAACTGGTGACTTTGGTGTTGTTGCAGAACATGTACCAACTTTGGGCTGCCTTAAACCTGGTGTGATCACTGTCTACGAAGAAGATGGAGCTACAAAGAAATTCTTTGGTGAGTCGCGATGTAAAATATTAAATTACATAATAATATCGATATTTCAAAGGGCCTTTCGACATCCAAATAAGCTAGTAGTCATTATCAAGTTAAATGAATTTTCAATTTTCATTATTTTTGGTTTTCTTAACTGTACAGAGAACTTTTGATTTTTAGTTTTATCGCTAGTCGAAGGTATTTAAAAATGTTAAAATTTAAGCGTTTCTGAAATTTAATTTTGTATTGTGTCGTGAACTAACATTGAACTTATTTTCCTGTAATTTACATTAATTGGTTGTTAGGTGCCATTATAAGCGGGTTTTATTTGTAAGGATGTAGAAAAGAATTGACACGTGATGTTTTATTTTGGAATTTCATTGATGTTCATTTTCTTCCTCTGAATAGTTAGTAGCGGTTCTGTCACAATCAATGATGACTCCACGATGCAAGTAATGGCTGAAGTGGCTACATCTGTTGATCAGTTAGATGCACACGCTATCAGGGAGGGTCTCACCAAAGCACAACAGGAAATGGCAACAGCATCCACTGAAAAGCTTAAAGCTGAAGGTCAAATTATGGCTGAATGCTATGAAGCGCTCAATAAAGCAGTTGAAGGAAAGCATTAGTGATTAGACATTTTCATAATAAACACTTACATTTTCTGTAGCTAATAAAATAGCTTGTATTTCATATTGTTATACTATTAGGGGTTTAATAGACTTAACTTATTTCGCAATGAATATAATATAACACAATTAATAGAACAATCTTTTTTCTGCTTTAATGTACGGGTTATTCTTTGTTCACATTTTGAAATATAATCCTATGTGCACACTACTCTTGATTTTAATATTTATGATAGTTGAACACTACTGAAAAGTATTGAAATTCATGACAGTTGAAATGTATTCATAATACAGTTTTGTTCGATTAGACAAAAATCTAATTTTTAGTAGTACATATAAGTTAAACTTCATATTGAGTTTCATAATCAACCAAACAGTATTATAGAAAATTAACATTTTACATAACTTCCAACAATTGTGTATTGTTTGTTTTAAAAGTTAAAACAAATTAGTTTGTATATTAATTAATAGAAACGACCTTTAATATGTGCGTTATTTATATTTTATGACACGCGGTAATGTCAATCACCAATATAAATGGGACTGTCACATTTTAGAAAGGGATGCATACAGGATGACGCAATTATCTATAGGTACTGCTAAACACTGAAGCATAGAAATAATAATTATTTCTATGCTTTTAAGCCTTTTATCATTTCGATATTTGTCTCCGTATATAGATTGTCTAAAATTATGACCTCTGGGTTTTGCGATCTCCAATTAAAAGAAGTTTTTTTTAATATAGATCAGCTATTCCGATTTGCAGTGTAGGGACCATATTCTAAAATTTCTGTTCACACAAGCCAGTGTTCCGTTTAGCCCCTTTTCTAATAATTGTAGCAATAATCATCAAAATCAGGGATTCAATTTGTGTTATTTAAATGTTATTTCAATTTAATGTTATACAAATTTGTAAGAATAGGTATCCTTAGGAACAAATATATATACTATATATATTTGTTCTTGTTTTGAAATCACATGCATTCTAAAATATATTTCAAAAATCATTAATATATAATTTTTTTTAAGTATAGGGGGGTTACCATTAAATGTGACGTCATTTTAGAAGAGTGGGTGTCTAATTTTGAGGGGACAAAGGGGGTGTGAGGGTGTTGAAAATCCTCTAAAAAGTGTGACGTCAACTCATTTCAGAACAGCTCCACAGGAATGAATATTCATTTTATAAGAATTGAATATTAATTAAAAGTAGAAATTTAAAACACAACCAAATTATTCAATCAACGCTAATTCAAAAAATTGATGGTTTTTACAGAAAACTGTTAAATTAAAAGTAAGAAACTTAACTAATACATATTTAAGAAAGAAAATTTACAGTCTACTATAAATACATTAATTGATAACTACACTCTTAATCTGTAACTTTTAAGTATATTTGAAAATGAACTTCTATACGCCTCATTAAGTTCTAAATTTTAGAACATATTTTTCTCCTTTAAATTTACGTTTGTCAACATAGCTGCAGTTTTCAGATAGAGTAGGTAAAATTGATGTATCAGGGAATTTTATGGTCTTTTTAATGGAAGGGGTATGTCTTTCATGGCATCTCATTTCAAAATTACCTTTGTTGTCTATCTCATGATTTTCCATTGTGCATTGATACAAATTTATGGTTTGAGCTTGTTATCATGCAGGGATGATGCAACTGGAGGAGGAGGGGGGGGGGAGTGTGGGTACACAGGTCAAGCACCATCACTTTTGGGCTTGTGTGCCCCCAAACTTTTTACAGCTACCATCTTTTTTAAATACTCAGTCATTGTTACCTCACTAACTCAGGCATGGTTTTTTTCCGTATTTTTTTAGGTCAAATTGATCATTTTTCAGAATCGTCCAAAACTGTAATAAAATTCATTAAAATTCAATGTCATGGGGGGTCAGGGTTATCAACATTAAAAGTTTGTGAAAATATCTTTTAAATGATATATAATATAAATTTATAGCTTGTATAATTATAAATTTATTTCAATTTTTACCTTATTCTATGATTTAACTTTTACAGTACTCCTTTCATATTACTTTGTTTCAGACATTCTTATTTTTCTATATTGAAGTATATATTGAAATATTGATTTATATTTGTTGTTTACTAACTTGTTTATATAGGCATTATTAGTTTGCTAAAATATGGTTGTTGTCACCTGCAATAAGTTCACAAGATCATA
>JAUZNC010033658.1:2383-14772 GCA_034780395.1 Vannuccia rotundouncinata
TTACAAACTACTTGACAAATTTTAGCAAATTATTTTTTTATCGTGGGGCATACAAACTTTAAATCAAATTATCCAAGTTGTATCATGGCGTTTCAAACTACTTAGACAATTAAGTAGCAAAATAGTTACTATTGAAAGAATTTAAATTGTTTTACTGCTTAGATTGAAAAACAAAACTTAAAATAATAACATATTCCGTACGAATGTTATAATCATAGTTTAAAAGGAAATACTACCCGCATTCAATTAAAATGTTTCACGTGGAAATTCCACACTACTGTTTAAATGTTTAATCTGTACAAAAAATACTTTACGAGTACAAATGACTTAATTTATTAGATCGTGGAGCTTTGCAGTCACAGAGACCTATAGCGATGTTTGAGGAGGTGTGAAAAAGGGAGTCAAAGATTATCTGAAGGTTTGGATCCACGATTTAAAGAGGCACAGCTAGCCCAGTGAGACACTGATTATGACAAGGCTTTGTGGACCTTACGGCATCAGTATATCATGCTATATTATGGACAAGGTTTGTTCATTTGCAGCTTCGATATAAATTTGTAAGAATTATATCCGAACAAACAGACTGCAAATAGATTGCAAAAAAGATTGGACAGACTTTATATTGTGATATAATTCTTTGGTGATATATGAGTTTAAATCGTTATTAAATTTGATACATTTATATATATCACCATCTTCAGTACGAGGACCAAATTCAAATTCTCGAAAGTGAACTTTCTGGTAAATCGCCGGAGACCGGGTTCCAGCTATAGTGACCCCGCTTTGTGAGGTGGACTCCCTTTTTACAGACACTCGAGGAGAGAGACATGCTGGTGGAGAGATTGAAGAGGGAGATTAAGACTGTGGGTAGGGCAGCACCCTTAACTAAGCCAAGAGGTAGGGCCAAGCTATAAGAAGACAATAATCCATATGACGAGCTAGGAGAGTGTGTATAGCATATTATTGATTTATTTATTATTAATGTATTCTCTATCTCTGTAGCTGCGTCAGCGAGATGACGAAATTCGTTGTCTTAACAACCTCCTCGGAAAGAAGTCTTGCCGTCCAGTTAGTCCATCCACCTCTAGCGGAGGCAAATCTTCCATCCTCCGGCTTTCTTTGATGACGAGGGGAGATTCTCGAGAACTCTTATGAGAGGCCATCCTGTGGATGTGTTGGCTGAAAATGAGAGGCTTAAGGTATAACTATACATGGTTTATATATCAAAACTATAAAGTTCTGAGGGTGCTGCACTAAGAAATTGACTAACAATTATTAACAAGTATTAACAAACAACAATTAATACCGACATGACTAATTATTTAAATTAATGTTATTCAGCATTTTATGAATTATTTATTTGAAAAATCCATCAAGTTTTGATATATTATATTTATGAATAATTAAATGTTATATTAAATTAATCATTCACATAAGTTCACATTCTATCAAGCACGGGTAAAAATAAAACAATATTAACATATGAATTTTTTTTCAATCTGGAATAATTTAAACAAAATTAATTTCGTATTCGTTATTTATTGCATTGGTTACCAAATTATTGATTATACTTTAATTACTCAGTTATTATTCCGATTTAAAAACAATAAAATAATAATAAAATAATATAATAACAATATGATTAAATCATGATTAATATGATTATCTATGTTGCCTGGCCAATAAACTTCCAATTCTGCTTGTTTATCATCCGAATTCTCTGTTCTGACAGCTGTACAAGCAACAAGAAAGTGTGCACCATTTTCATATTTACTATTATTATTGAATGATAAAAATAGAAAAGTGAAATATTGCGATAATGGTTCTTCGGAAAATCTGATAGCTTATATACAAATTCAACTGACGACATCTCCAAAAACGAGAACACACCCTGACAGTTGGAGTACATAATTTAGTAAATTAATATATATATATACCAATGCATAATTTATTGAATAGACCGAACTATATGCCTTTTATCGAGCCCGAATTTGTTATATTTCATAGCATTTGAGACAAGATTTAATATTTTTTTATTGACAATAATATAATATTGTATGAACGATTCACATATTTTAAAATTAAAAATTTGTTATGTTGCTTTCTGCCATTTTATTTTGATATTTTCTTTAGTTACACACATCTTGACAATTCACCCAATATTCAAAATAATTTTAATAATTATAGATAAGTGTTCAATAAATGAAATTTCTCACTACAATCAAAAAACATTTTTTGAAGCTGCAAAATTGATATAAAAGTTGAACCGTTTCTACAGAAGTAACAAAAATAAATGCTTTCACAAAAAGGCATCCCCACAACGCCATCAAACCTATAACAACCACTTTGTCAGCGAAGGTTCTCAAAACTCATTAAACGAATACCTCCACTGACATTTCATACGGATCACCTGGTCTTAGAGAGAGACAAATTTCAGCTACAATCTACTTAGAAGAAGAAACGATGTGTAACATACAAAAATAAATAATATTACTTAAACCAAAAAATGGCAAAAGTGAGTTACATCCAACCTTAAAAGAAATAAAATTTTAAAAAATGAATGTTATCACAATTTTATTTTGAAATAATTTGTGTTTAAGTGATAACAGAGGTAAAATTGGAAAGGCAAAGGACGTTAACATTTTGCATACACTGTAGATTTACATTTCCAAGAAATATGACTTCAAATGATGAACGTTTTACTATATAGTTCAAAAAAGCAACAACAAAATAAACAGATTTTAATTTACATCCACATTTAGTCTCCATATTTAAATTATTTCTATTTACTGAAAATTTATTCCCATTCAGTGGTAATTTTATCAGAACTACATTATATATTCGATCCATATAATTAATACCTATGCAGTATTTTGTATTTTGTATTTCGGAAACTCATCCTATAGTGTTCCTGCAGAATTTGTTAAAACTTAACAAAATTTGTGATAGGCTTGTTTACTAAGTTATTCATGATTTTTTTTTCGGGTTATATATCTAAAGAATTATATCATTCAAAATTAGAATAAATTCATGATTTTGGTGATATCCAAAATATTTTTTAAAAAATCAGCCGCGAATTGAAATTAAATGAATAGAAATTAAACAAAAAATTTAGAGATCTGCAAACTCATTTCATCAATGTTATAGCTGTTCATATATATATATATGGATGTTAAATCGTAAATATTTTCATATCTGAGCTAAATAATAACCATTTGTTATATAGGAGTAATGATTTGTTATTTGTTATAGTGAGTAATAAAATTTAATTAAAAGCGCAAGATATCTTTCCTGATGCCCTATATAAAAATATAGTTAGCTCAAATCAGATGTTTTTTCATAGGTAAGAGCTGGTTTACACAATTTATGATATATCTTTTCTTTTTGTGTAATATGAGATAACACACATTTTTCCATTTTGGATAATAATAATATTAATAGGATGAAAGGAAAAATTAAATAGAGGTATGCTTAAATATTACAACAGGAGTCTTTACGAAAAATAAATATATAAAAAGTAAAATAATTAATTTCCCATTCATCATGGTTAAAACGAAAGAAAAGCATACAAGTAAATTAAAAGGCTTAAACATTAAAAACTTGATTATATATAATCAAGTTTATAATCCGAGTTAACAGCAGTTACAATATCATCTACATAATAACAAATACAAAAAGCAGCAGCTTGTTTTGATCACATGATATATAATATATACATATTAACATATATATATATATTTGTATGCACAATTTTTTAAAATCATAAAATTATACTTCGATTACTGTATCATCTTTTTATAAGTGTTTATCATAGATAATTTTATATAAGATTTAAACTTAATTTAAACAAAAATATAAGTATATCTATGGTGTTTATTTTTAATAAATTGGTTAAAATCAATATATTTATTGATTTATTAATATATATATATATATATATATATTGGTTGTATATATACACAATAGGATTGTCATTTTTTATAGCTATTCAATTGTTATAAAGATGCTTACATAAAGACACGTAAAAACTCATTGTGTGAACACGGCATAATATATGAATACACATAGAAATTTCTATGTGAATACATGTTTGAAGTATTGTTTTAATACTCCAATTTTCAGATATTAACTCTAACATAAGTTTACAGGAATATTAAAATTCTTTTTTGTTAAAGAGATTAGAACTCTCTCTTTTTTGTATAATCGCGTAAGAACATGCAAAATAAGAACCTGTACTGTACAATACTAAATATTAAAAAAAATTAATATAGACCTTTATAAATCCTTACTATACTACATAATTTGGAGTCATTCGAAAATTATTGCTGTATAGATATATTTGAAAACAGAAATAATACTACTAATTTAGTATAATTTATTAGATAAAATTAAATAACATTTTAAAATTGCAGTGTGTTTTCTTACATTTAATTCATGTAAATCTAATTCTGGACTAGTTAAATCTAGATAACTAAATTTTTGTATCCTTCATTTCAATTATATAATGGTTATATTCAAAATTTACTACAATTCACCTAATGTTAGAGAAGTATTATCCATTTTTATATATGTTATAATTAAATTTATTTATTTATATTTTTTTAAATATAGATTTTAAAAAAATTAGTTTTACAATTTACTGTGCTATTTATCATCAAATAATAAATATAAATTTATTAATTTGTCAATGGACATATATTTTTTACATATATAAAGGCTAACTTATTTATTTTATTTAATTTTTATATAATTTAAAAAAATATAGATAGTATTGATATTATCTTTTGTATGAATCTATAAAATAATTTGGATTATAAATAAATGTGTTTATATTTTTAATTAAAGTATTATCCTTATTCCTACCAGACACACATTTTTTTATAATTAAAAGTGCAATGTGATAAAACTGCTTATTTCTTCTAGATAAATAATTTTTATACTTTACCTCTAGTAATGCAATTTAACATTTACTATAATAATTTTTTATGTTATTTAAAAAAATGTGTAATTTATCTGCCAAATATAACACTTTTGCAAACAGATGACAATTTTTTATTTTATTTCTGAATAAAATAACTATAAAAATTAATTAATAATCATTAGGTATGTAATAATAGGTATAATATAAACAAATTAAACCTTTTCTAATGATTCTTCTGCTTATTTTTGAATTTTATTAATTAAATATATATTTTTACTCAAATTTGCATAAAATATATTATAAACCTTTTCTGCTGATTTTAGAAAATATATTTATTTATTATATAAAATTCAAAATCTGATATATGTATATATATAATGTTATTTTATATAATAAATTTATTTATATGTACATCTATTATTTTTAGAAATAAATTTTATATTATAAGTAAAATTCCAAATCACCAGAGAAATTGTCAGAAAAATTGGCTAAAAAGGTTTAATATGTTAATATAATAGGTAATAAAACTGTTATACTAAATAAACATAATATTCATAATACAAATATAATCAATTTTTTTATATTAAATTTTTAAAATAAAAATTTCAATAATTTATTTTATTTGTATTATGAATATTATCTTCATTTAGTAAATTATCATTATAATTATTAATTATAAAACTTAAGTAACATAAGTGGGAAATTATAATCATAACACTGCAAATTACATGTCAAATATTATTTGCATTCTTAAAATTTTTACTTCTTATATTATATAAAATAACTATTTCAAATTTTCTATACATATTATTTGAAATAATAGTTCTTTATTTCAAATTTAAAATATGAATATAATTGGATAAAGTGCTATCAGTCTATCACATACTCATACTCTGCACATTAAAATAGACTTTCGCCAAAACTTTAGCTGAAAAAAGTTTGTCATATTCATAATTAAATAAACTTTTTTATTTATAATAATAAAAGGATCAAAATACCCTTATAATTACAAAGTACTAATATAAAATATAGCATATCTTTCTCAATACATCTGATGCCAAATTATAATTTTTTATACAATGCACATCCCATAAATACAAAAAATACATGCAGTTCAATATTCTTTACTTATAATGTCATAATGATCAGTGAAAAAAATTATTTGGTAAACTTATATTTCTATTTCTAGTTTTAATTTTATGATATATATTCTCTGTAATCAAGTGTATAAAATTATAAAATAATTTTCACTTGTACTACTATTACAAGTATTGATTATAAAAGTATATAAAATATATTCATTATATCATATAAAATTAATACCAGACAATAAAAAGCTAAAATGTCATGCAAGGAATAAATTCCTACCAATAAGCTAAAAATAATCAAACTTATATTCAGGACTTTTAATTTTGTAACAAATTCTTTTTTTTTCAATTGGCAGCCAATGAAGAGTGTTGAGAAGGGGAGCAGTTGGAGTTTGCCATGGTGATCTAGAGGCCAGTTGGGCTGCTGCATTTTGGACTCTTTGAAGTTTAGCTAATGCTTTTTTAGGTTGATTAATAAAGAGAACATTACAAAAATCAAGTTTGGAAATAATAAAAGCACTAATGAGGCTTTTTATGCTTTTTTATGGTAGAAAGTGGGCTATGCTTCTGATTTGTTTGAACCAGTAAAAAAACTCTTTACATGTCAATATTATATGATCATTGAATAACTCCTAAATTTTGTGTAGTGTTCAGCAGAATGATTTGAATACCATTAAGGCGAAGCACATTGTCACTATTTTCAATACCTGGGATTGAATGGATCACTAATTTTGTTTTGTTAGATTTAGGTTAAGATTGTTGGTTGACATCCAACAATATATAGAATCCAGACATTCTTCCAACATAGTTACTTGATCTGTTTCAGTGTAATCAAGTTTAAGCCTTAACTGAGTATCAACTGCATATAGATGGTATCAAATGCCATGAAGTTGAATGATTATAGATAACAGAGTAGTGTAAACTGTGAAGAATATAGGGCCCTAGTACAATACCTTGAGGCACACCATGTGTAAGATTCGATCTGATCAATTCTTACTGTGAAATTTCGGTTAGATAGGTAGTCTTCAATCCACCTTGCAGCACTGTCATGAATTCCAAACCAGTCCTCTAATTTTTGAAGCAGAATTTTGTGGTCACAGTGTCAAATGCTGCAGACAAGTCTAAGAGCACAAGGGGTACTTGTTTACCTGAATCTAGGGCATTTAATATTTCATCAGACACAGAGGCTATGGCAGTTTTCATACTATGATGGGGCTGATTGATGGGTGCAATAGTGAGAGTGTTGAGACAAATGTTGGTATATTTGATTTGTAGCTACTCTTTATCTAGATAAGGTTTCTTAATTATAGGTGTAATTGAAGCCTTTTTGTAGATATTTGGAATGGTTTCTTCTACAAAGAAGTAATTCACAAATATTGTTAAAATTGGTAACAATTGCAGTATGAAAGCATAGAGAAGATATAGGGGAATAGCATCCACTCTTGAGGTTTTTATAGTAGAGTTTATGATTATCTCCTTGACCTTATCTAATGAATATTGCTGAAACTGGTTGAATGCAAACGGTGCTTTGTTAGGTATAGTAGTTTAGGTGTTTCAACTTTAGGCAGAGACTTTTGAATATTGTCAACTTTAGATATGAAGTACTCAGCAAACTTATTTGCAGGATCATAAATAGAAGGTATGATATTTTTTCCTTGAGGATTAGCAAGTAATTTATTTACTGTGCTGAATAAGGTTTTAGTGTTGATAGTTCCTAAAGGTGAGAGTATCTTGGAAGAATAGTAATCTTCTTTTGCTAATTTTATCATAGAGCTAATTTCATGGACAATTGTATGATATTGAGTGTGATCAGCAGGATCATGTGAAAGATTAGCTTTCTTTTGCTGGTGTCATCCAACGATCAGATATAGCAGTTGTTTTATTTCTATGTAAAGAAGCATGTTAATCAATGATTTGATGCATTAGATGGTCAGTTTTGGTAACCAGATCATTAACATTAAACAAGTTGTGTTTTAGAAATAAGAAATGTGTTACAATCATGTGATTGTTAATTTTACTTTACTATATTAGAAATTCTACAAATAAATAGCACACAATTATGTCATTGGGTTCCTTTCTTAGGTACTATTAGAATATTTCCTATTTTTAGAATTTGTATTTTTCAAATGTATATTACTCCATGAATTACATTTGATAAATACAAAAAGTCAATTGTGCAACTATTACATAATCACATAGGGAACTTATCACTATTATCTCATAGAAAATAGTCATTAAAATTTGTAAGAAAACTCAACTCAATTAAAATCTTGTACCCACTGTTTGTTGTGAATGTACTGAAAGCTAAATAGGACAGATTTCACAAGACCACTATATACCAGACACCCAAACTAATTTTGGATGTTATGTTATGTGCACTGAACTAATTGGGGTAGACTCATTCAATTCATAATATATCTGGTTATTTTTCATAATAATAAATATGAAAGAGATTTTTCTATCAAATAAAGTATTCATTTTATTAGTATATTATTTCTAATGTTATATAATTTATATAATCAGTAATATATCATGAGCATACAATTATATGACATTATGACAATCAATCTTTTTAGTAAATATACTTTTGGGAGCAAAAAGTTATCTATATATATATATATTAAAATTAAATTCCACTTACCTGAATTCAGAATACATAGTCATTCAGAACCACATATTGAAGCATGACAATACATAGCATGAAGACTGCCACTTTTAAGAACTTGCTGTAAGACTAATATATATTTACAAAAAATAGATTAGATTAGATGCACAAAAGAATAATATGTTAGTCAGATAAAAAGTGAGCAAAGTATAATTAAAATAAGAAAATTTAAATTGATATGTGAACACTAACAGCACACAGTAGAGCATGAATCTAATAAACCCAATAATAAGAAAACACCATTTTGACTAACCAATGACAAACAGAGTTGCTCTCCACTCTCCTTATATTCTGCACAGTGTGACAGGCACATCAATTCTAACGTTTTCCTCTTTGTCCAGTGGGTGTTTATAATATGAAGAAAATGACACTTCCTCAGCAGGCTAGCTGAAACCAATCTACTTTGATTTCAGTGATCATTTTTTTATTTTCATCTATCACATTATAAAGCCATGATCCAACTGTTGGGTCACCCATGGTCGAAGGGCCTTTTTCGTGATCCAATGGTTGGGTTTCGCTTAAGCAAATGGTTAATTAACTAATTTATAATGTGGCAAAATATACTATGACTGATACATAACACTTGGAAAAAACTGGTATGAATAGTGTTAAATGGAAAAAATCTATAAAATTATGATTTATTTAGTTTAATACAAGTTTATCAATTTCATTAACATTGTATTATCGTATAATATATAATTTTAAATGCATTAACAAATAACTTAATAATTTATTTAACATCACTTATTTTATTAAAATTTTTATATATTTGATGACAAATAATTACAATTTTTATTTATCATCATATGATGACAAATAGCCACAGCATTTACTATTTAAGATTTTATATTTCTAAAAAAATATTTAAATACATTTTATTTGAGTCCAAATAAAATCCAAAGTGCAAGTTAATGACTACATGAACTAAAGAGATATACAAAAAAAAATTTTTAAATATTTAATTAGCCAAATAATAAATTGTTTTTAATATTTTAACAGGGATTTTATATATTAAAAGTTCGGACATATTAATATTGATTTTAATACCTTTCATACATTTTAAAAAAATATTAATAAAATTTGTTTTTAAATTGTAATTTAGTATACATTATAAATATTCATAAATTCATTATAGCTAGTATTTAAGTTATTTACATTAATAAATTTATTTCTTTAACACTTCTACAGCACAGTCAAAAACTTACACTAATGTTGTTTTAAGAGAATTTTAGTCTTGGGGTATTAATAATAATATTTTTGAAATTTGAATGCATAAACGTTTATTTATGCAAAGCAAAAATTAATTATTAATGTTACATTTTAAAATAACCTAACAAAGTTTTTGTAACAATAATTGTTTCCTTTGGTGGACAGATTACCTTTCAATTATTCATGCCATGTTAACGATACAGATATATTTATATATTTGCAAACTTTTTCTATTGATACCTTAAGAATTTGTCAAATATTACATTAGTAAATATGAAGAAATGACTTTTCTGTGCTAACCTTTGATGATTTAATCTTTTTCGTTTATTTATTAATCAACAATATCTTAACCATTTGGTTGACTAGTTCCATGTAGATGTTTTCTCTCTGTGTTTATCTACTGAGAAGACGACAATATTTATTCAATAACTACAAATTATTAAAAATATATATATTCTTGAATTTAATAGTTCATTTAAAAAAATATTCTAACAGTTTAAAAATAAATTGTTCAAAAATTAGATGTTTCGTTTACTTTTCTGATTAATGAGTTTTTTGTTTCATAAAATTTAGAATTGAATAACATGTTGACCGAATATTTCAGTTCCAATCAATAAAGAATTTGGAACTCCGTCAGCAATGAAGTTGTTCGCCCTCCACATTCTTTACAAACAGCCCGAAGCTCCAGCTAGATTCCTACAGTCTGCCAATGAGCTTTCACAATTTGGTTATTTTCAACGATCCAGGTTGGTTAACTTCCTTTTTACATCTTTTCTTAAATACATAAGCTATTTTTACCCAAAATCAAGACAGTATCATCCCTGGAGTCATAATTTACATGTCTTAAGTAAATGTCATTTTACTTGGTAAATATTGTGACGAGGCTACTGCCATCTTTATAGTTATCTTTGATCCAATCAGGTTTTATATTGTTGTTGCGTGTTACAAAGACCCCTATACCGTTAATTAAAATAATAATTACATTATCACATGACATGTTTTTCATTTAATGAGCTACGGGCATTATATTCTTGTTCATTGTTTATTTTATTCTTCAACTGATAAAAGAAAATTAGATTATTAAAGAGAAATTGTTACATGTATATATATATACAATACAATGCATAATTACAATTAATATATATATATATCTATAATAAGTACTGTAGCTATTATGTGATGAAGATATATTTTATTAATTTTAAAATGTAATCAAAATAATAAATATGTAAAATTTTACTTTAAAAGGAATACCTATACTAGTTTTATCATTTTTGAATATATTATCTATTCTTATTATTTTTACAGAATAAATCAAATTTTTAATTCTTTATGATAATACCCACATTTTTCAATATTTTCTTCTTCAAAAATAGATTTTTGAGTCTAGAATGTTTTTAGATCGATAAATACATATCGATTTTTAATACTTTTAAAGATTGATGTATATAGTGTCACCTTGCGGCATTTGTTAGATATATTATTTAGGATTAATTATATCTATTATGGTTTTATAGTATGCTTCTATTAAAGTTAAATTCTTTAAAGAGATAATTGTTATTGTTAGTATTCTCTCAACCATATTTTGTTCAATTCTTAATTGGTTAAAGCACTGCACTTTTTAAAATATATAAATACTTACTTTTTTAAGTTTTGACATCCTTATAACAATTAAATAAGGTTATTCTATTATAGGGAACTATTTATTTTACTTACCTATTCTGATTCTATTTTTCAACGACGCAATTAGTATTTAGTTTTAAACAAAAATTGTTTTCTTAATAAAAAATGTTTTAATATTGTTTTCATTTGATTTTTTCTACTCATATATGAATCGGCTATTAACTAGTAAAATTAAATTCTTACCAGATTGTTTTTACATATTTTATCTTTTTTGTATACTTATTTTTCTGAATATTGAAGGTTTGTAATTTATAAAAGTAATTTTATTAAAATTTTTAATTTTATTTTTTAATAAATCGTATTGTTTAAATATATTGTTTCATTTTATTTTGAAAAATATTTATTTAAACTTTTCACATTAGGTTACCTATTGATTTTTTTACATTCCAAATGTATTTCAAAAGTTTATTAAAATATTAATAAAATTGAGGTGTGTGATTATTATTATAATTATAAAACTTTGTGTATTAAAGTATATATTCAAAATGAATTTCTTCGGCTATGACAAATCAAACTGGAAAATGATTATATTTTGTAATAGTATATTATTTTATTTATTTGATATAATAGTGTTGTATCACAATTAAAATAATAACATAGCTCAATTTCATTTATATATTTGAACTAAATTTTGAATATATTGAGAATATAAAAATTTAATAACATGTAAAGAAATTTTTCAATTTTTTTAATAATGTATTTATAATATCAAGTAATTTATAATAATGTGTTAGCTCTCAGCTAATAGGGTAGTTTTTGAAAGTCTGTAATTCTAAAAATATTTAAGCAATAATAACGAAACTTGCGCAATGTATAATGAATG
>JAUZNC010033658.1:16415-61063 GCA_034780395.1 Vannuccia rotundouncinata
TGTGAAATACATTGATCTTTTTTGGAAAATATATATTCGACCTAAATTCAGAATTTCAACCACAGAACAACTCAAATGATCGATTTCAGTCCTTACATTTCATACCATTTGTGGAACTTACAATGCAATAGTGTAATTTTATTATATTGTCTTTCCCGAATTGTAAAAGACTTTTGTTTGATATTTTTTAAAAACGGACCAAATTTTACACTGCTTATGTTAGTTTAATGACACCAAAGTCAAACAGAAATGTTCACGTAATTGTCTAAAATAAACTTGACGCAGGAATAGTTAGATAATTGAAGGTTAATTAAAGGGGCTTTTAGGTGCATCCATCAATCATATTTATGATATAGCGAATAAATAAATATTCTGAGCAATATAATGACACTGTATTTATATATATTTCATTGTGAAAAGAAATATATAGGTTTAGGTACTTTGCATGCAGTTTACTACCTTCACACATAACAGTAAAATAATTAACAGACATAGTTAATTATTTTTTCTGCTTAAATTATATAATATAATTTCAATTATAGTCATATTCAAATATTTTTTCTATTTTCCAGATTCTATTCATAAAAAAATAGTTATCGATTCATCAAAAAGATTAATAATTTTCACTCTACAAATAGCTCTAAATTATCAGAAAAGTATAGACACGTGCGCAGAAACAAAAATTCAATTTTCCACACCACAATTTAATACTCGTGAGAAAGGTTAAGCCCACACTGAGGCTATGATTAACCGGACGACCAATCCCAGATACTCCAAAACAAAACAATCCATCTTCATTGCATCTGTATTTGTACCATTCTTCAGAGTGAGCTGTCAACTTCTAATCAGTTGTCCAACAATTAGCTACTGAAGGAAGTCTTCTAACTCGGCATACAATACCCAGTATCTTGGGACATTGCTGCAGCTAGTACACATATAGATGCATAGGATATCTCACATGTTCGAAATTTTCCTCGTCACTTATGCTATCTCTTCCCCTGTTCTCTGAAAGTTATCTCATTCTTATCGTTGGATTCTTGTTTCATATCTACTGGATCAAATATCCGAAACATTCTCCAACGTTTCGGATTTTCTCTAGATTATAAAAATACATTTCAAATTTTGAAAGATTTCCTTTATGCCGAGTCTACTTTTTAACTGCACAGAAGAAATTTGTTCTCTTTATAGTTTTTCCGCTCTGCCATTTTTTCGTTATACTCATGTTCTAATGTCAAATTGATCCGAATAGTTATAACGTTCAAAGGGGAAATGATTTTTTGATTATCAGTTGAATTTTTCCTAAAATTTTAATGGAAAAAAGTAAGTAAATTAATTTTTTTAGATGTTAGGCTTTTGGGAATTATAGTAGACTATAAGTTGTTATAGCTGTCAATTGTACCTGAAAAGTTCCAACCATTATTGAATTTTAACTTATTCAAGAAATAGTATGCTATGATATGTTCTGCTGACGAAGAACGAAATCTCTAATTGTTACAAAATGAAGAATAATTTAATACAAAAATGGATATTTTTGGATGCATAATGCATGATAAGTTTTGAAATCGAACCACTATAATCAATTAAAAAAATTAATGTAATTAAAATAAATCGGTAGATTTCATGACCAACTGAGTAAAATAATCATGAGAGGTAATATATAGTCAGTTCAACATATCAAATAAAATAGAAGTGCATATTCATTGTTGCCTATTCCATTGGTGTTGAATAATTATACATTACCGTCGAATTGTTGTATATTATTAATTAACAAATATGTACATCACGCTGTAGAAAAACTAAAAACGGATTTGACTATGATATATAATATATGATTGCAACTAGAACATATTTTTTGCTAATCTGAACTAGAAAAATCGTTTTGGTTTGTTCGCTAACTTAAAAGCTTATAAATAACATCCTTTATATTGCGTATCAAATTCTCCGAGTGTAAATTGTTTATTCAATTTCTTCAAACTAACTATATGGAGAAATGTTTTTTCCTGAATTTGGGTTTTTTATGTTTTCTTTTTAAAGAAATTGTTGAACAGCTGTGATAAAATATGAGTCGTTGATAAGTTAACTTTATGGTATCTTCCACATTTTTAGTTCAGTTATTTCCGAGAGAAAATAATTCTGTTTATTGGTATTATGTTTTACTGTATTATTTTTGATAAGTGTATTTCTAAAACTTACTTTTTCGATTATCAATCTTAATGTCTGTTTTTTCATTATCATTAAAAAGGTAACATAATGCTCATCCGTTTTGAAATAATTAAGTCAATAAATTGTTGATAACAATTCATATTTACACGACCCCTAATGATTTCAACTCTATAACTTTTGCATCTATTTATAAACTCATTAACCTGTCTTAACTTTCTCTTTCAATTCTGTCAGGTGTTTTCTCTATCAAACTTATCCTTTGCGTATATGCATATGTGCGCAAATTAATTACATCCGTCAACACAGATTTAGCTGCAATAATCATTGGTATTAAAATACATTTTTTACTTTAACTGATCTATATATAGATGCTGCGGATAATTTTACCAATATAATATACACGCTTCATTATAGGATTGTACCTCGAATTTAGCTTTTCTTTGATTATCACTATGCGTGAATAATAATAGGCTTCTATATTGTTGTTCGCATTGATTTACCTGCCATGAACCATCACACGAAACCCAGTTTTAACTACAATTGCTGACTTTATCAGTAACGCTAAATAAATAACTGACTATATCTGAATACTCGTCAACCCGAAGGAAAATTTTGCCTGTAATTGAAACCGGGAGATATATTTTTCAGATATTTCCTTCTTTTTTGTTTAATAATGATACAGTTTTAAGACAATTTTTATAGTTTAAGAACAAATAAAAAACTTATTAAATCTTTGTGTACAACATTTAGTTTGGTAATATAAGGATTGTTTATTTATGATGTTTTACGTTAGATATGAATTTATCATTTGACGATTTTCCCTTTTGAAGTTACTCTTTGATTTATTGTTTTAATTAAAAATAAAAGTAACGATATTTAATTGTTTCTGGGATAGAGCTGTATTCAATATGCACACAAGTAACTAGTAAGAAAAGTTCTTACATTTTATTTTGCAAACCTGTATATTTATAGACGGTATATTATGTTTTGACAGAAAAATCAATACAATTTTTAACAAATATTTCAGTGTTCGTGAATTTCTGGACTTTACGACAAAGTTAGTGACTGAAAGAACGGATAGAGCGTCACGCGCATCAGTCAAGGAGCAAGGTAACTGTTCACTTTTCTATGTCTGTCTGTGCGTCTAAAAATCTTTTATCATTCCATTGGATTTATTCTAAATATATAATAAAGAAATAGAATTGATTTTCGTAAACCTTATTTTTTCAAACTATTGTTTGCCTTCTATTTTTTCGATATTGTCAACGGTTCAATTTGGTCCCTCCTTTGTCAGTTTGATATTAATTAAAAAGGAAAAGTCTAATATTTTACTGGCTATATTTATCCTGTTAATTGATTCAGTCTTCCTGGTTCTCAGGATTCCAACAAAATTTAATTGATTTCAGAATTGATCCAACGAGGCTTTTATAAAGCATATTACTATTATTGGAATGTCTCTGTGGTTTGAAAAATAGATGTGCAGTTAAGTTGGACTGAAACGTAAATTAAATTATCATAAAAAATAATTCAATAAATCGCGCGGTCTGAAATTCCGGCTCACAATTATTATTACCATCTCCCTAGGTTGAAAATAGATTTTTTTTAAAAGTAGCTTTGGCAATTTTGGAATAGTTGATAGACAATCAGTCCATTAGAACTAATTTTATTAATGCGTTTGAGTTTTTTTTATATTTAAGAATCTTAATTTTCAAATATAAATTATATTAAATGGGATGCAATCCATTCTTACCATCTAAAAAATATTGTATTAATTTATTTTATGCCTATAAAAATAAATTAAAGTATATTGCAATTGTTTAAAAAATAAAATTCCTTTCTTATAGACGTTTTGGTACATATTGTTAATGTGAATTTTAATTCAATATTTAATTGAGTATTTATTATTTACAACTCTATTAACATTTAGTGAAGAATTTGTTATTTACATTTTTAAAAGAAATTTAAATCATTTATAAATTCTTATTTCTATATTCATGCGAAAGACTAAAAAAATTTATAATAAAGTTTTTTAAATTAACTTTTGATTATTAATTACTCATACACTATAGTATCTGATGTTATAACTCTAAAATCAGACAAACAAATTAGTATCTCGGACAGTTTCCACCATTTATGAGGGGTCTGTTTCGGAAATGTATCACTTTTTCTGAGTGTCAAACAATACAAAAAAGAATCCTCTCTTTTCATCAACTATAATTCTAAACAGGTACACTTCACGAGTGAGGATATACTGTCTATTTTGTCTTCGACACTTATATAAATAAATAAAAAGGCTCTCTCTCTCGAAATTTAACGCATTCAAATCAAACAGTCGTGTGTACCACCTATATGCAGACATGAATATATGTACACCTTCAGGTGTTGTGTGTCGTCCTGAAGAATACCTTTCAAACACAGAGAACTTGAATTTCAAGTGTTTGTAAGGCTTTCTTCCATCTTAGATGCGTTTAGAACTGTATACTTCTTCGCATGTTTTTTCAACAACGCTTTTGCTATAGTTGGATGCATAATTGTGAATTTCTTTTTAATTATTTAACTCTGTTAAACACACCTCTTAAACAAGGATGGAAACTGCACAAACTATCTCGTACACATGTATAAATAAAATTTTATTTTAAAATGATTGTCAATTTTCTCCATGTTTGAGACATTTCTTAATTAAGATAAATTAGGAGAGCTAGCATACTTATAATGTTTTCGTATGATCTATTTTCTCTTTCTGGCTTGATTGTCATAAAAATGCTGGCCGTTCTGTCTTCTAAATTTGTGACATCTTTGCAAAACAGAATTTACTATAATATTAAATATGTATAAATAAAACTTTAGAAAGGAATAATGTTCAGCAAGAAGATAGAATTAAATGGATTATATTTTAACATATACATATTGTAAAATTAATACATCTTTCTCAATTTTGGTGTCTGTTTCAAAAATTCAGACGCACAAACACAATTAAAAAAAATTTAAAAAAAATGTTTTTCGCTTTTTGTAATGTTTTGAGTTTTATTCCGCATTAACTTTCTAGCAATAATTATTTAGAGGCTTTTTCATAACTATATAAGAACTCTCTGCCCGGAAAACTCATTGTACAGAGGAAGATCGTCATTTGTTCGCCGGGTTTAGAAGAAGTACCATCCATTTTCCCTGTAAGTCTAGGAGAGGTATGACGATTAGAAGTTGTTATTTTTGCTGCACGAACGGAATTATCTTCAGACATATACTCCATATAATAAAATAATTTAACCACGAAACCTCCTCTAAAGAAAGAAAAATGCTAACTTTCTTCAATCGACAAATTTTATTAAGTTGTTCTTTTTTCCTTTATCGTTTTGGGGGTTAACTGTTTTTTCTAACTCTTTTTAGACACCCATTTCTCCCCAACGCTCTTCACTCTCAAATTATTTTTCATGTGCCAGGAAACACTTTGAGATTGCCACCATCCCGTTCATTTCAGTCTAACCTGCTTTGTCAGAATCAATATAGTTTCAGTAAACTCTATTTGAACAGTTAATAGTCTTATAATCTGTTAGTCTGGCTTAATTATGGAATTTAATTAATTTTCGTATATACTTATAGCGTTTTTTTACTAAGAGCGGTGTTTAATATTAGAATTGGAATACATAGTATCGATGCTATATATTAAAAAAATCGATAACATAAAAATATAATCAATATTATTTTTGTTCACATTTCTGCAGGCAATATACTCTACGTGATTATGAATCAGTGATCGACAGATAAATCGTTTATTTATAATCACAGAAATGTTTATAAATATATAATTAAAAGCATGAATTATAAAAAAGAACTTTTTTGAGAACCCGTAAAAAATGACCATATTGTGATATTGAGAAATAATAGATATATATATTGTAAAATCATATTATTTTGACAATAGATATGCATACAAATACATCAAATTTTAACTCGAAAACATTTAAGTTGGAATTGGAATCTTCTGTTTACACTTTCAATTCAATTATGATGGATGAAAATGATTGTCTATCTATAATCGTTCAACTGGCGTGCGGTATATCTTAAACATATTTTAAGCATGATAGTCATAATAGGTTTTGATATTTCATTATTTGTTGAAGTATTAAATCTTTACTTTGATTATTGTTAATTTTGAATTTACTTATAGTGAAGATATATATAGAATAATGTACCTTTTTCTATATAGAATGTACAAAGCGTTTATTAATTGCTGGATATACATTAAACTAGTAACATTTTTATTTCTAATTTTTACTGAGATATAAATTATTTTAAATTTCGAAAAATTTCCTAAATTCCGTCCTTTTTTAAAATGTATTTTTCTGATTCTCAATCTAAACTTTTCTTTGAGCATATTAAGTACACATCATTTATAATTAAACGCTTCCTTTATAAACATGAATCGTTTTGTTTAGGGCTTAATTTAAATAAAAACTGAAGCTATTGTTTCATCGATAAAAATATGGAAATGAATTAATATTTAAAATATTTTTCTAACATTTTTTCAGGCTTTTTAGTTATAGATAATAGTTTAAAGTATTTGCACACTTCCTTTGTTATGTTTGTCGTGACTCGGATTTCGTAACTAAACCCAATTTATCATTCACGATAATTGTTGTCTTTCAGAATACCTCTGTCATGTCTATGTTCGACACGACAACTTGGCCGGTGTGCTGGTATCGGATCAAGAATATCCCCAGCGTGTGGGTCAGAATCTACTCACCAAAGTACGTGTACACTTGCTCAATGACCGATTAACCAATGCTTTCGTATCCATGGATTAATCAACTGTGTTAATAATTTGAACACAGAAATATCAGAAATAAGTAATCAA
Organism: Vannuccia rotundouncinata; assembly: GCA_034780395.1. Taxonomy (NCBI): domain Eukaryota; kingdom Metazoa; phylum Platyhelminthes; order Proseriata; family Coelogynoporidae; genus Vannuccia; species Vannuccia rotundouncinata. The sequence continues at coordinate 23,431 of JAUZNC010033658.1, forward strand.
TCGATAAATACGTAAATCTATAAGAAGAAATATCGTGGATTAGCTGGAAATTTGGATAGTTTGATATCAATCGATGATCTCAAATAATTTTACAATGACAAGTATTATAAGAATATGTTGGTTTTTGGTGTAAATGAGCTCAGAATGTTTTAACAATTTTTGTGTGACTTTAATTATCAGAAATATTGTTTTATTTAAAACTCAAATTCGGAATATCAGTTTGATACACAAACACCCTATAATTGTGTGTATTTTTCATTGACTTATGACAACAAGTTTACAGTTTGTTTGTATAAGCGTTTTCGTCTCTTCTCTTAAGGTTCGTCACTCAGTTATCAAAAATTCTTTTTGAAATCATTAAACTTACAATTACCAAGATTGCTTTACATCTGGAAATGATAAATTAATGATTTGATTATTCCGTCTTATTTACTCCACAGGCAGCGAAAGGTTAAATTTGCTTTGCTGGATTTTTAAAAGATTTTTAGGCTTTCTTATCAATTTATTTTTTAATTATTCTACCTAATGACTGAAAAAAAACTATTTATGTAGATTTTATCCTTCTCTAAAGACAGCCAGACTACGTGATCAGAAATAAATATTTTAAAGATCATATTGGAAATGGTATTAATGTGGACTTGTATAAATATACCGCTGAGCGATTTTCTCTTTATCGGATATTTTCGTGAAAACCTTCGCATGAATAAGTTATCTATAATTCATGGCATTCCTTCAAATTATTTGCATATTTTTGCTTTCCTATAAGCAACTAATGGTGTGTATTGGCAACACACCATATTTAACATATATGGAAAATTTTATACTATAAGTTTGCATCAATATTCAATTCACGGCTATTGTTTTTAAATCGAATGCTTTTCTTTGGCTATTCTTTTTCCAGATTCTGGAGGAATTTCTTCAAACGTATCCGGCTGATAAATGGGAAACAATGACAGAAAAGTACATGAGTTTTTGAGGGGGAGGCGGGATATTTTCATTAATATATAGCTTCATTTTTAATTTCCTATTTTTCTCTCTACCTCCTCCCATCTATATCTCTATACTCCCACATAATATTTTTTTAAAATTGAGTGTTTTATTTAGGCAAGAAAATTGTAGAACACTTTATCTCACTCGATTTAAACAGTCTCATTGAAAGATCCTGTTCCAAGTCATTTTCCCACTAAAATAAGTGTAAAATCGCTGATTTCTTAAGTAGTATAAAGGGTATGGAAGTAGTATAATATTTCTTCAATATTTAAATTTTTACTATTGCAATATTGTTGTGATTGTGATATAAACTAGTTAAGACCAATTTGGTTTCATTGTATTCACCTTTTTGGTATCAATCATTTGAGCGTCAGTAAATGTTATACCCATTAAATGGATAAATTTAGATTTCAGTGTAAGAATTTACAAGACACGAAGAAAAGTTTAGATTAACTGATAATTACATCATGAATATATAATTGGAAATATTTCTAGTCTGCATAAGTTTATTTATGTTTAAGTAACATTTAATTAATATGTGTATGTCGGAAACGAACAATTCAGCCCATTGGCCAACAAAATATTCGAAAAATTATAATTTGAGACTGGTTTTATAGATATAGGTTTCTTTTAATTGTCGCAATTTGGGGCTGACTTGGATAACATTTTTTACTCATCCAATTATGTTCTTCAGTTCTGGCAATCTCAAACGAGTCGGTGAATTCCTTCAGCGTTATCAGGTGCGTTCGGTGTGATTTATTACATTTCTTTATTTACATAATTACCAAAAATAAAAATTCTCTGCGAATAATTTTGCGAGAGTAAAGAAAATTCAGCAATTATAATAAGCGAAATAGTCAAACTTAGACCGAGGAAGTAAATGTCACAATAAATGGTTATAAAGTTAAATTATTATTATTTGGGATTATTGATCTGGTAGCACGACAACTAATGCAATCTAGTTTAGACGAGAATTTGAGAATCCACAGAAAAGCCTGCAAATTATAAGTTTTAGTAGGTTAATTTTATACTAATAAATAATTAATAACCAAAGTGGAAATCAGCATGCAAAAAATAATTCTAGATTTTAAAAAATCTAAAGCATATTCCAGGAATTTTTTAGAAAATATTTTTGAGTCTTGGTTACTTATGTTCAGTTATTTAACTTTTGAAGGAAGCTGCAGTTTTCGTGGAAAAAATATGGAGGAGAAACTGCATCCTACAGATATTATGCTCCCTGCTGTGATTTGTGATTAGTTTACTAAACTCAAAGACATTGATCTAATTTCACTCTCTTGGGAAATATAAATATAGAATTAAGTCGCAAAAGAAATTGCTTATACTGAATTCATAGAGCTGTTCGCATCTTATTAAATAGACCGGAAGTCAGATTGATTTGTTATAAAAGTTGCGGGGAACGATGGCAGGGGTGGGGTACGTTCTAGTCTTTTGAATAAATATTCCGATGATGTGATAAGTTTTACTTGCAACGACTGAATACCGGAATATATTGCATTGAGGTACCTTTCCTTCTTATTTTTATTAACAAATATAGAGTGTATACCTATCTTTTTTACTTGTTTCTCTTCGATTTTCACGGAATATTTCTCCGATTATGTTTTGTGTATGTCCTCTATCACTATACGGCTGTAATTAAATATTTAAATTGCAAACATTTTAAAATTGCTTCCGATATATATAATCTCTATTCATTTTTCTTTATAGATTCTCTAGTCACAAATTTCAACATCTACTTCTAAAAAGAATTTAGCTAGAATTTATTGACCGATTTTATACAATTATATCGACCATGAATTATATTTCAATTTTGACTCTAATTCCTTTCTGACATGTAATTGTTTATCTCAGTAATGCCCAGATTTGGATTTTGTTTTCAGAATCCGAATGAATCAGATCCATTAACTCGACTGCAAAATGATGTTGATGAGACCAAAATAATATTGGTATGTTATCTATTACAAATATGTAATTCTTCAGCTAATTCAAATTGCATTAATAATTAAAAATGTATTTTACACCCAAGTCATGAAATTGAAATAAATGGTTTGAAAATCACTTACCTTACTTAAATAAATTATGATTTCATTCATATGATTCCTGTCCAGCTTTTTTTGGTTTTGAAAAGATTTTCTGCAATTTTTAATGTTGACTTTGGTGTTGGATTCTTAAATTGTTTTAGAATCTTATATTTTCTTTTATTAATTTCAAATTATGACTATTTTGTCTAAAATGTCGTGTAATAATAAAATTATTGCAAATTATATTGTAAACATAAAACAGATTATTAAAACACTGATAATGTATTTCTATTTTTCACATTCTGTTATTGCAAAAAAATGAAAATATCTCCTTCTTTGAACAAAAGCATTAAAAAACACAATTGAAATAATTTTATTTGTTATAATACGTCATCTGTCGTTTTACCTAACTATTAGAGGCATATAATCACAGGACAGAAAATAAAAAACAAAATCAGTAAAAGTTATTTTAATATAACAGAAACTAAGCTATAAAATTACACTCTGTGATGATATTAGAATAATTCTATTATAAGGTTTCTGTCAATGTTAAATTAGTTTAAATCATTAGTTTTATTGAAATAATGTTTGCTAAAAGATGTTTTATTAGATAAAAAGTCGTCAACGATAAAATTAAATTTTGACTTCAAATTATATTTATAAATAAAGTAGGATTTGTTTTTCGATTTTACTTTTTTCGTCTATAGAATTAAAAAAAATGGTTTGTGTTATTAAATCCGCTTTATTGAAAGCAGCAGTCCACTAACTATAGATACATGCATACATGATAATTATAGTTATATTTTCTTTAATCTTATTTTATGTCTCTGTTCAATATGATTTATCTTTGTACCTCGTCGTCAAATTATATTGTTAATCAAGAAGCTTTGAGGAAGTATTATTAATTTTGTAAATTCCTTACTTTTAATGTTTTTCTTTCTTTCTAGTCAGCATCTATCATTGAAGTTTTATTTTATTATAAAAATTAAAGACATTTTAAATTTACATTTTCACCACTAAGTGAAATAAGTCACCGATGCAATTATCCCACCCACGTCTTGCAATTCTTTAATGTTACATGTCTAATAATAATAAAAAAACACTATACTGTTTTCTTTAATAGGTACTATATATATATATTATAATTATGACGTCAATTTGCAGTGGCTAGTGAACAATATAGAAAATAATGTCTTTTAAAGTTGTCGAATTCGTTCCAATTTAAGAATTCACATTTTATAGCGTGGTGTGTGGAAACAGGATACGATTTTTTCAAGTTTTCAAATTGACTTGAAACTCCCTTCCATCAATTAAATCTGCTGTTATAACGAGTCGAATCAGCCCTAAATGTATTTGTATTAGATAGTCGCACATCCGCTTTCTGTTAACCTGAGTAGCGCAATTAACAGAAGGGAAACAGAATAGAATTTCCTCATAGTATTCATCACTTTCACCGAGTGTATTATGTTGCTTGCTGATATTTCAGAACAGTTTAAGATTGTTGAGATCCACAATATTTGTTATACATATCTCTCATTGTAGACAACGTTTTTTGTCGTTTTTATTCTTTATTTTAATTGTTTCAGGCTTGTCTTGTATATATTCAAATGTTGTTTAATAATTTATCGTGTATAAATGAAAGGGTGGATTTATTGATTTGTAGCATTACATAGAAAATTGAGTATAATTTAATTACAGATTTAATTTGTGCAGTAAGATTTTTTTAAAGACTGATAATCTTTCGCATTTAAGTGTCATAATGGTTCAGTATATTGAACATTTCATTGGTTTAAACAATCGCATTACGCAAACAAAGAAAGCAATACATTTTAATGTATTGTTTACAGTTCTTATTGTTGTGTTTAAAGGAAGGTTTGAGATGATGAAGGTGTTGCAATTCTCAATGTTGTATGTTAAAAGCCTGCGTCTCCTACGATTCATTCCTCGGTTTTATCAACGGTTTTGTAGTTTATTATAATTCAAGTTGTTTGTTTATAAAGCTATAAAATCGTTTTTTTTCTTTCCGCTGCGCAATTCCCAGCGGAGATTTGTACCTAAAAACAATTTCCTTGAAGTTTTCAAACTCGGCGTTGTTATATAGCTTTCATTTATTATTTTAAAAGATGTTTTATTAATTTTTAATTGAAGTAAAATAATATTGCTTATTATTTCAGGGACCGCGCCGAAATATTTTAAGTTAGATGGTGAACTTTATGAAGGGCATCCCACTTTTTACTTATTTCATAACTTAGAACGAAAAATCAAAATTAATAAAACTAACATCTGATACACAGGTAACTTTGTATTCTATATAGTAGTATGCATTTTTGTATAACATAGAAAAACCTCTCTCAAAGGTTTTTAAAAAATATAAAATTTACTGGCACGGTTTCAATAATAATGAAATTAGATAGATATTACTTAATTCATTTATATTACAAATATTGTTCTATGAAACAAAATATAGACTGGGTATTAGGTAGTTTTTACATTGTTAAATAAATCGTTACTGTGTACAAAATATGTCAATTTAAAACAGCTATTCGTGGAACTTAAGGATTTAAATCACAAAATGGATTATATATTTTCCCAAAAGCATTAAGGCGAGCAGAAGTTTTTAAAAGAAATTCATGAGCAATCAGTCTGTTTATCAGCACATTTGTGTGACACTGTAGGATTGTTAGGTTATTCAATCTTATACTGTGAAGTTCTGCTACGAAGCCATGTTTTTAAACATACAGCAATTGAATAAGACCTCTCACTTGCAGCAGATGTAGCAGGATTAACCAGAAGAAAATTAACCGAGAAAATATCGAATGACTGCTTTAAGCTTTGCAGCCAATTATTCGGCCTCGTATTTCAACTATTATAGGTTCTTATCATCAAGCAATTCTTCTCATGCATCTTGAAAATATGTGTAATTATCTACAGGATAGTCACAGGTCCTTTAAGGTCCTTTAAAGTCTTTTTTGGCTTGGTCCTTTAAAAAGTACTTTAAAGTCCTTTTTTGGGCTCGGTCCTTTAAAAGGGGCTTTTAAATCTTTTTTTCTGAATATAAGTCTGAAAATTTAGCTGAAATTTTGGCTCTTCGCGCCGTTTTTGAGGCTCGGCTGTTTGCCTCGCCATGCAGTTGCAGGAGTTATAAACTTGTAGTTGCAACATTATAAATATACATATATTATCAGGAACATCTATTTTGCATCTTTGGTCTTAATAACTTATAATTTAGTCATATATGTATAATGATATAACAAATTGATTACGTCAAAAATGTGTATTAAAAAGGACCTTTAAAATTATGTTAGGTCCTTTAAAGACCTAGGCAAATTCCTGTGGCTACCCTGTATCTAGTATTCGTTTTAAGCTTGATGCTCTAACAGTTCATTGAGTTTTACATAATGTCAAGATATTTCCAGCATTAGAACTATCGACACTATTAGCTTTAAGTCGTCCCAAAGTGTTCTCTCTCTCTGGTAAATATTTAATCAATGTTACTATATCTTTAGCGGTATTAATGACATCTGATAACATTTTACATTCATTTGATATATCTTTCACAGCTAATTTAAGACAACGTTATTTCACATTGAGCAGCAAAGGATTTTGGTTTGAATATTCTATCTGGGTACACCACAAACAGTGTCTTGAATTTGGGACTAATTATATTTAGTTTTTCGTCTTCTCCTCAAGTAAATGATCATCCAGCTAAATAATGCGTAACCAGGTAAAAATTTCAGCATGTAAAACTATCTACAGGGCAGATTAAGGCTACTAATTCAATTGGAAAAAGTGGGTGGGCGAAAGCTTTACACTCTGCCCATATGTGGCTAGGTACATGTATTTATATACAATACAAATGAGACTATTGAGACTAAATTTAGATAAATTATCATTCATTTTCGACTTTGTAGAATTCTACGCATATTAAGTTATTTACGTATGTATTCATCCATATTTTACCTAGGTGTGATTCTGTTTTTAGATATTCAAGGGCCTTTATTGGAAAAGCCATTTTATTTTCAATTCGTTGATTTTCTGAAAATACATCAAGATATTTCGGATTTTTTGTTCTGATCTTTTGAGGTCATTATTTAGTATACCTTTTTGTGCTAAAGTACATAGGCAAATCGTCCTAATTTAATGGTCTTATTAAATAGATTTTTATTTGGATTTGATATTTTCGTTTATACTCTCTGATTTTATGGATAGATGTAGAGCAATATTTCTCAAAGGTATGGACTCAATTTTACTGGAAGTTATCAATGGAATTGAGTGTTGGTTGTGTCAAACAACCGACTTCACTCATTTCACAACATATAGAATTTAGTGAAAGAATAGTTGATTTATAATATTTAATTTCTGTTCACATAGTATCTTCTCATTTTCTTTATTGAGCCCGGATTCTAAGAATACACATTTACTTAGAATGAGTTTTCAAATTCTATTTTCTATTGAAAGTTAGATCGTTTAATAATAAGCGATTTAAAATTTCATATTTTATTATTTTTATATCTATTTATAATCCGCTAATTTACAGACTTATGTAAAACCTATACATTTCAACTAAATATCTAGAAGGCAATTTAGGTACTAATATCAATTATTGTGATAATTTTAAAATTGTTTTTCAAGAAGTTAAAGTTTAATCACAATTAACAATAATCAATTATTAGTAATATCTTTCATTATAGGAAGCTAAATTTCGATATTTAAAATTAGAAATGTTATGATTTATTTATTCTAATTGAATTTTTTTCTTAGTCACTAAATATTTTATATATTACTCCTAATTTAAGTGTTATATATCAATGTAGGCTCATCTTAACGTATAGTCTACTTTATTATAATCAGATTAATTTGGAAATGTCAGCTGTTATACTTTTGTATACTTTCGTCTCCACAGCACAACACTCTCGACGCAGTTCTATCTCGTGGGGAAAAAATTGATGATCTGGTTCAGCGCTCGGAAGATCTCAGCTCGCAGTCGAAGATGTTTTATATGACGGTGAGAACACTCGGTGATACTGTACACAGAGAGAGTCAACCGCCGACTTTAAGGGCCGAACAGGCGCACAGTGAAACTTTAAAAAAAATAATTAATTATTTTACTTTTTTAAAGTCGACAACAGTGGAATAAATTATATCGTCAGCCATTCTGCTGACAAAAGATCTACATAGCCAATCTAACTTTCGAATTCCCATGCGAATTCAGAATTAGTTTCAACGATAGAAAAAGGACAGGATCGCATGTTTTTTCTTATTTTTTAAAGTAATTTGAATAGTTATATCACCAGGAACCATATAGTCAAGTAGGAATAATATCTTTCAATATATAGTGAAGTTCAAAGAATAAAGTTAATTTTTCTTTATTGAATTTTTAATTTAAAGAATTTTTGAAACCGCCAAAATTTTCCTAATTAATTAAATGATCGTATTCGACAAACTACTTAGTTTACAAGTAAAATAATAGTTATAAATAATTATTGTCGCCACTTTTTTAAAAATATATACTAGCAATTGACTTAAAAATTATTATTTTTAATCAAAACTGTACAAGTGTCACCAAACCGGAATTAATTAGTCAAATTAGAATTTGATGTCACTTTCTGTATGCCTATTATATTTAACCATAATATTTTATTCAGTCTGTCTGATTCATAGTGAAACTTTTATTGAAGTAGAAATCTTTCACTTTTGAATTTAGTAGTCCCAATTTCACCGATTGGGGTATCGAAATTTGCCGATTATTGTGTATTTGTTAAATTAATTTTATTTCCATTGATACAATTTGCAAGCTATTAAGTTAACTTGTCAATAAATTAACTGATCTTATCTCTTGATAATATAAACATTTAAAAAAAAACCTTCTTATATACATAATACAGAAACTATTCATACTACAGAACATATAATTATACATTGGTATACATTTGGTTTTTATTGTGCTAGTAGTGATTTCAAAACAGTAATATATTTTATGACATCAAATTGACATCGTCTAAAACAAAGAGATTATTTAACAAAAACTTTTTACCGCATATCGATTATTTTTACAATGTAATAAAATTATATTTGTTACAATTAATGATGACGTAATATTTCTTATGACGTATAGCATTTCTTACAAACAACATTTTGAGGCTATTTCCAATTAATTACAACCTCATGAATCTATGAGACGTCAAAATTGGTGTAAAACATTATTGTTGCAATTGGTTCTTGAACTTCACCAATGACTGATACTAGCAAGATGTTTGGCAACCATATTTTAATCAAAGAATTATTTTCCAAAGCCTAAAAGGTTGACCGATAAACAATTCACCAAAATTTACTTGTTTTACATTTTTTAAATTTAAATTGGCTAATTTAATATCACTTAAAAAGAATAAAATATTAACATAAATTATAAATCTATTTTCAAAAACAAATAAAAATGCAATAATTCCCGTGGGAGGCTATTAGTTAAGATTGAAACATATTTTCGGTTTACTTATTTCTCCCTGGTCATTGTTCTACGAAAAGGTATTTGTCGTAAGAGGCATAATTAAGAAATATAATAACATGTCCTTTTCAACGCTGAAGTAATATGATACAAAAAGCTCTTGAATTCTGTCCCTTGCATTAAACCTCCATTATTGTCACGATAATAATATTCCTTCTCGCATTTCCTGTTGAAAATCTACACAATATCACTTCGTTATAATTATACATCTACCCGATCCACACGCCCCTGTTTTCTCTATTTCAGGCAAAGAAGACGAATAAGTGTTGTACACTTCTCTAGATGTATGACTAACAAGCGTATTCCGGTTTATCATGTTTATTAAATTACGACTATTAGCATCCTCTGCTGTTTGTATGGCTGAGAAAATTATGTAATTCATTCATCAGAAATGAAAATAATTAGTGATGTTTCAAATTGTCGTTGTCCTCTTCAAATTGTATAAATGGACGAACAATGCTTCTTTCATATTAATTGCTTTTTTATGTGAATAATACCTACAGTAATGAAATCATATTTTCAGTGAATTTTTGAAATTATGACCTGCTTTTGCATTTTATTTTATTTTTCAAAATAACTAAATGAATTTCGAACGAGTGGTAGGGTTTTAAGTACTCTTTAAATACACTTATCTACTTTTGATGGCGCAAATGGAACATATATAGGAGAAACAATATTTGTTCTTGGGGCTTTTGTCGTGCCAATGTTGTTGCCGAAATACGCTTTATTGCTTTAGTTTCTAATTTAAATTATTCTTTTTGAAGTTGTCAATATACATTACTAGTGAGATTGTATGATATTTTGATCATAGTTGCTTCAATAATAATTATAATTATTAAAAATTTGCGTAAATATTACATATTTTGGATTTTAATGTCTATATATTTATATATTTTCTTAAATAAAAATCAGTGTTTTAATTCTTCTCTTAAAATATGATTAAGAAAGCGTTTAGAACTTCCTTGTAACACTATAATAATTATAAACATGAAATCGTGTATTCTATACCCTAAATGACTTAAATATTATATATACAAATGTTGTATGTGATTCTTTCAATGACTTATGCTTTTCGACTGTTGTCATTAATTTGCATCGACAATTCTTATTATCAATTGTTTTTTCTGTGATATATTCCTAATTATTTATTTCTATTGTACGTTGTTTTTTTGTGCGTATGAGCGCCTATTTTTCAACAGAATCGGCGGCGTATTCGTTGAAAATTCTTTTTATTTTACACACGTAGTCATTTTCTTATAGAACCTTTTGTGGCAATACCTGTGTAACTGTATTAGGCCTAGTGTTGTTATTTTTGTATTTTAATCTGTTCATTCAACAAAGTTTATAAAACTATTTCTTGCCTCTGTATTTCATTTGTTATGGTGTTAATGTATTTTTGATTTCCAAATTCATTTCCGAAATGTACACAATGAATATTATACATTATAATTGTATTTAAAACGTATGGCTAAACATCACTTTGAGGATATGGATACGTCTTATGATGATCCATATGATCGGATTAAACAAAGCTTGCACAAGTTTAAACAAAGTTTGAAAAATATTTTTTATTGATCTAGGCTGAAATATATAGTGGTTTACACACCTGAAATATTATATCTATTAAAACATTATGAACAAAATAAATTACTTCCTTCATAATTTTATTAAATAATTTGAAAACTTGTGATCATCCGATCATATGGATCGTTCTATTGATCGTCCTGCGGATATAGTGATATAAGTTACACTTTCTGTTGTACAATTTTCGTATGCAACTATGAATTGTACGTCTTCACATTAAAAGTTTGTTTTGTGATTTCTTTTCGTTTCGTTGATTTTGCTTTCTTTAAATTGTCTTCAGTTTATATTTATTATTTATCATGCTATAATTTTACACTTATAAATAAAATAAAGCCACGCTATTTTGCAATAAAATTGCCTTTCACTACCTACAACGATATTTTAATGTTGAATTATGTATTTCGGTTAATGACTTTAGTTAGTATTTGATTAAATTCAAAATATTATTTTCTTATTTTCAAAGTTTTAGTTTTAAAAGAACAATATTTTTTTTAATTGATGCTTTTAGTTATCATTAATAGAATATTTAATTACGAAAAATATTTTTCATCAAAATTATTATTGTAATATCGATATAAAATTATCTACTCAATAAAGTAAAAAAATCGTGTATTGGTGCTTCAATTGGCGCATTTAAGAGAAGCGGGATGGTTGGTGTGCATTTAGCCTGGAGTAAGAAAACTCTTATCTAGCTTAATTAATACTAAAACTAACTCTTAAATACTATCAGTAACAATAAATTAGATTACAATGGGTGGATAATTTATTCTATTAAATAAATGTGCGTCTTTAAATTTCATATTTTCTTCTACAAATGAATATAATACAGTATATAGCTGACATCCTTCAACATTCGTATTGCGTTTATTTACGTCTATTCTTCAGTTATAAGTAAGCATTCTTTAAAGATCACTCTTATAAAATAATTCAACCTTCACACGATCATATGATACATTAAGAAATTCCATTGTTACTATAATGCACAGTGATATATATACCTACTGCTGGAGAAATTACTTATGTGTATAAGGCATAGCCTCACATAATGGAACCTCTGGCGTACATATTGTATGTTATAGTCTATAGTATTAATTGTTATAGGTACTGACGTAGTGTACAGTTAGAGAGAATTTTATTTGAATAGTATAATTGTTTACTCAAAAATGGGAATATTTGACATCGAGTCAGTTCGTGACTTGTTTCGTGAATCAATTGCATCAGACGATCATACAGTGATTATAGGACCATGTATTAGGGCATTTCGTGAAATTGCTAGCTTTTTTCACAATATAAACATTGGTTTTCGCATTGTTGGGGACAATATAATATCTTCTTGTGAAATAATCGAAGGATTGGTGGCTGAAAAACCAAATATAACCACTATACGGGACATCATAGAACTCCACAAAGACGAACCTAATTCAGAAGAAGCCCTACTTACAAGGAGTGCCCTGATCTGGCTCCACAGACCACTGGAGCTAATTATTGAACTTATTGTTGGTCTCACAGAACTGGTAGATGATACTGCATCAACCGCTGATGTGGCTAAAGCTTGTTATCTGGCAACGCTGGCAAACTATCATAATTGGATCGTGAAGCAGATATCATTATTAATTATACTTAGCTTGCCCAAATGGGGTGAACTGCGACATTTGTGTGTGGACGACATGGACCAGGATTTTTGCAAGAAAGTCATGTCAGAAGCGGTAGACGCTAGCAAAATTGTGTATTCAAGAATGAAGGAAAGTCTACCGAAATTTGATTTGAACACATTCTTCGTTGAAATTCCAATTAGTGATCAACCTGAGCAACCTGAACAAGATTAAAATTTAATTTCGAAAAGTGAATTGTGTATATAATTAATATTAATTGTAAGGTAATCAATACTCTTTTCGACTATTTTAATATGTATACGCATAAATTGTTTGCATATAGCGAATATTTATATAATTGTATATTATTATATTGAATTAATATAACCAATAATGATCCAAGCGCATTTACATAATATTTAATTTTAAAATGGCATTGTACTGTTAAATAAAGAGTCATAAATTCGTGTTAAAATTATATATTTCAGATTTATTTTATTGAATTCAATTGAATTTACTATTGAATAATATACAATACTTAAATAACAATGATAAAATAATTATCTATATCAAAATACAACAATAATTTATATATTTAAAATAATAGTGTTGTAATTGGATTCAACTAATGCTTGACATTGTCATTTAGTCTGAATTTGTGATATCGACATATTTCAAAGATATCGATTCGAAGAAATTACATTTCTTCATTGGAAAGTGTAGTATTTACTTTTAAATAATTATTTTTGTTATTGCTAAATTAACATTTATAGTTCTATCGCTACTAGATTAGGGGAAAGGAATTGAAAATTATGCGATTAATGTGATTGCGATAAGTTTCTGGAATTGCATCAAAAATATTCCTGACTATAATATAGTTAAGCGTATATAATTGAAGTATTTTTCCAGAGAATAAAAAATCAACATTAATTGACAATAAGCACAAAATGTCTGGCGACAATATTTGATCCGTATTATTTAACATTATACTCATTTTATACAATACATAACATATTTAGTGCCGATTGATAGAATTTAATTAGTTTATGTTGGTAAATTCATATTTATTTGGTTTTGTAAATAAATTCATATTTATAGCAAATGACTAAATATGTGTATTCTTTTTATACAATATATATAAATTATTGACTCAAAATTCATTTCATTACATATTTAAATGATATTTTTTATTAATAATATTAATAATATTTATATTATATTAATAATAATGGCGTGTTTACGTACCTACTTCAATACATTAATTTTTAAAGTAATTATAAAGTAATTTATTTAATTATTTAAAAAAAATTAAAAATATGAAATGGATAAAAAATTGTAAATGTAACAATGTGGAACGATGTTTTATATACAATTTAAAAAATAGATATGAAGATTTAAATAGATAAAATTTTTAATTAAAAAAAGATGTCAAACAAAATTTAAAAGATTAATATACGTAATTTTAGAATTCAAAAATTTCATTTCAGAGGTTTCTATAAAAATTTTAAATTTTCAATATTCTAGATTATTGTGATTGTGTTTTTCACGTATTACAATATTAAGTAAAGTATAAATCTTGTTTTTATGCAGAAAAACCCCATACCAATTTGTACCCTTGTTCGACTTATACATATAAACTACAATTAACTAATGAACTGCAACTATAATTATGTAATTATACATATACATAAAAATTAAGAAAGAACATAATATTATATATAAGGTACCGAAATTATTTCCTACAATTTATAAAATATTCTTTTTTCTACGAATGCGTGTTTTTTTCTTTTTACTTTCAAAAGTCTTCTTGAGCAATCTCAACTTCATTTTGAAATATATGTTTGTATTAATAATAGAAGCAATGACCTAAAATGATCCCAACAGTTATCACGAATTATAGATAGTAAATTAAGCACAATTCAAAGTATAGCCCACTATATACAGTAAAAAAATAAAATTTTAATTAAATCAATAGTATAGTAGTATATCGTGCAATAAATTTATATAATTAATTAAATTATTAAATTATTAATTAAAATTTATAATGTGAACTATAAAAATCACTTGTTAGAGTAACTTAATTTAAGAGTCTCTTTGATTTTCTATGACAACAATTTATGTTAAAGGGGTGACTCAATTCATTCGATCCAAGAGCGGATTTCTTACTATTATTTCTTAATTAGAAATAATATACTTATTAGGATTACAATTATATACAAAAAAATGTATTATACATATGATATGCGTAAATTATACATAATATATTAAATTAATTCAAAATAACTAATGTTAATGACTACTTATTTATCAAAATAGAATTTTATAATTAAATTAAAAACAATATGGAAAAAAATTAGTGAGTTGAAATTAATTGTACCTATAAAAAACATGTTATTTAAAAATAAATAAAAAAATTTAGATTGCTGATAGCAGCCACATATATCAATGATTATTAATTGCAAGATTAAAAATATATTTTAATTAATAAGTGTCTTATAATTTTTTGTTGATAAAAAATAGTTATCTGAAAATATATCACATTTAGTTTTGAAACAAAGTAGATCACCAACCAAATTTATTAAAATAATTACATTACACTTTTATATTATGAAATTATATTACAGGAACCTCATCACAAGGATCCGGGTGGGCATACCCCCCCCCCCCCCCTCCCCCGTTTTTTCATAATCGATATATATGTATATGCTCAATGCGTTAGTTCCGCAATATTTATGATTATTTAAGTGCAAAGAGTAACATTAAAAACTTTACAAATTATATTTTGAGCAATGACAAAAGTTGGTGATATATTTTATATATTTATAATTATAATTTCCATCCTTTTCAACAATTTTGTGAAGATCAAAAATCTTTTCCTCCAAAGCAATCCTCATTCGATTACTGCATGTAAAATGAGGCATTTGCTCATCTAAAAATGTATCAACATCTTCTGTGAAAGAAAAATTACCGGCTCGGAGTGATTCAAATCTTGCAAAGAGATACCAATCGCAAAGATTAGTAGAGTTACTTGATGAAGTTAGGTATCTTTTAATTGATTTGTTATCCCTCTAGACACGTGAAGTCTCGCGTTGTCATGAATGATCCCATGTTTTTCGTTGAATCCAGCGGGTGATTTTCAAATAGGTGACCATATTTTTCAGGAACGTTATATTCGCTCAGAATCAATGCTTGCATTTGGCCGCCCACGTTTGCTAATTATATCAATGACCATAAACTTTACCTCCATTGTTGGGCCAGCGACGAGTTGTCTGAACAATGTCTTCTCCAGCTTTCACCCAAGAACCAAATTTATTTTTCTAAAATAAAATAATCGTTCATCAATAGTGATCTGGTTGTCACTTAATTATTATTCGAGATTCAAAAGTTTGATCATGTCAGTACATTGCTCAATAAGGACCATTTTGTTGGTTGCAGAAAGTTCGTGTGAACCCATTTGGTATGGAACCAGATTCTTTAGAGATCTTCCGTAATTATTCGATGAACTATATTCTTATTAATTCGAGTTAGATATGCGATGTCCAGTATTGTTACCATATCTTCTTCAAATAAATTTGACACAATAGCTATTTTTGCTTTCTATAAATTTATAACTTTGAGGTCTTCTACTGCCACGATCGCGCTCAAAAGATGATCTTCCGCTTTCATTATATTCCTTTACTAAATTTTGAACCTGTCACAAATTTCATTTCACACCTTTAAATGTGACGTCATTTTCAGAACAGCACCTATATAGAGGGTGTCCCAAAATTGTGTATACACTCTTAATAAATGCATATTTCTTTATTGGATGCATATAACAGCGATTTATGTTGATATCTCCAGTAAGTATAGATGTCTACATATAGATATAGACAGTCACAGAAATCTATCGATTTCAAAATTTTAAATTTCAAAAATCATAATTTTGGTAGCACGCCATTAATATGGAACAAGCGGTACGACTTACTTTTTATCAAAGAAAACAAATACTGTAATGGTATTTCAAATATGAATCAATCAGTGAGGTAAGAAGAAAATGGAGTGAGACATATGAAGAACCAGTTCCATCGCGTTTAACAATAGCCGGAATTCGGGATAAATTTGAAGAAGAGGGAACAATTTGTAGCATCGGAATGTAGCAGGCCATCCTAAAATGACTAAAACAGAAGAGAATATCCCTTTAGTTGTGAATGCTTTTTTGATTACCCACGCTTATCCATTCAAAAAGCTAAACAGCAGTAATATATTTCAAAATCAATAATTCGTAGAATTTTGAAAGAAAAGGGCATCCATCTTTATCGTCCATAATTGTTGTTACATTGTTTGAAGACGATTTTGACCAACGTTTGAAATTTGCACAGTGGATTATTAACAGTACCCAAGATGATGGGAGCTTTCGTGATCGAATTATTTGGTCATACGAAGCTGTGTTCAAAATGAATGGTAAATTTAATTGTCATATTAACTATATATTTTGGAGTAAAGAAAATCCCTACGAGATTTTGAAGAAAGAACTCAATGTTCCTGGTATTTGCGTATGGGCAAGACTATCATCAAATGATTTGATTGGGTTTTTCTTAATCGATGGAAATCTGAATGGTAAAAATTATTTCTAACTTCTACGGAAGAACGTCATTCCTGGAATCATTCCATACTTCATCCTAATGATATAACATTTTCTTTTAGCAAGATGGTGCACCTCCGCACTACGCTGTTTATGTGCGTGAATACCTCGATGAAACATTTTCTGGATCTTAGTTGGGTCGTCGAGGACTTATTGAATAACCACTCAGAAGTACTGACCTTACACATTATGGACTTTTTCTTCTGGGGCTATCTGAAGAATCAAGTATTTCAACCTCCACGCCCAGGAATGCTACAAGAGCTACGAAGAAGAATCGAAACACTCAGTGCTGCTATTCCTCGGGAGTTGTATCAGAAAGTCTGCCAATCTGTGTTCAGTAGGTGTCAAAATTTAATAGCTGTGAATGGACATCATTTCGAACATTTAAGATAGTAAATTGATAACTTGTTATTGTATATGTTCATCATCTTGTTAATACTTATGCATTTTTGTAAATAAAATAATTTCTTTAACAAATTGTCCCTTTATTAAGAGTATACATAATTTTGGGACACCCTGTATACAGATTTGATGGCACATACTTTCTCATTTTGTTTACGAGTCGTTATAATCTGTTATATACAATTTACAAGGCGCGCTATTTAAAAGAAGTTCGGCATTTTATTGTTGCTTTTTGTCTTTCCTGTTTTATCATTTTTATCTGTCAGTCCACACTCCTAGAATATTAATGCATTTTATTTAAAACAATAATTTATGATTAAAAACTTTTATTTATTACAACTCTGTGTTATAGAACATTTTCTATTTTTGTATTTCTATTCTTTCTTATTTCTTTTGTATTAAAACATTTATTGTGTCACAATATGTAATGGTTTATAATGTTAGCACTTAGGAGGTTCATGCAAATATTTCAAAAAAATATATTAAAACAGCCAAATTTGTATTTATTTAGATAAGGATTTAAGTTTGAATTTTTAGTAAATTCAATCCAGTAAGTATTTTTTTGCACTAAATTAGCACTAGATAAGTATTTTTTGCTCTAAATTTACCATTTCTAAATCTGTTTACATTTAAAGATTCACCTAATAATAAAAACATTTAAATTCATACAGTTTATTATAAATAGATTTGTACAATATTAAAAATAATTGAAAATCACTGTTTAATAGATCATCAAATGACAAAAGTTCATCATATTTATTTATAGGGTTTGTACAGCTCTCAAAATTAAAAAAAAAAAATTTCAGCAAGTGAAAGTTGAATCTGAGAATTTTTAATAGTAAGAAATATTTGGGGGTCATCTCCAAATTAAAGAGGTTCATGCAAAAAGAACTGGGACAATTTTTGTGAGTGCATTACGGGTGACCTTTCACTATGGCGTGTCCATATTATTTAAAGGAATACATAGTACAATTACTCAATGATCAAATATTGAATGTAAAATCAATATTTATACACATCTAGAATGTGTATAGAATAATATAAAGATGTAAAATAGGGAAACTAATTATACCTCCAATTTGTTTTACTTTCAAAAATCAAAAGTTGTATAGGAGAGTAATGACTGTCTTGATATAAATGTAGCATTGCTAACCCACTTAAGCATTCTTCTGACATCAATCTGCATGTCCATACTTTAAGGTGTCTCAATATTGAGAAATATCTCTCACAAAGAGCACTTCCTACAGGAATGATGAGGAAAACAGTTAGAATTGTCTGTATCACTGGAAATAATATAAAATTCAAAACTGCTAATGCTTGTGTAGCTGTCTCACAAGTATTTCTACTGATATTGGTGTGATACTGAATCCATCTTTCAAGTTCATGATCAAACTCAATATCAATGGGTTTGTTAGTACTGTCAAAGTATTTGGAGTAGAATTTTTTGATTTGGACAACATGGGATGCTTGCATTGCAGGTAAATTTTGTGGTATCAAGTACTCAGCTGATATTATGTTTGAATGCTCCTCACTAAATCAGTCATTCAACAGCTGGACAATGTGGTTGAGAAATGGGTGAAAACATATTTCTTCTGTAATCCTCAGATATATCTGAAGATTCAGCATTGGCCTGCAATGACAGTGTTACTGGTCCCAGATATGTCAACAAATTGTGGGCCACAACTAATGCAACAAGAAATTGAGAATTTTGTATCAATCAAATAAATGAGCCAGCATCACTTTTTTGGAATCTCCTGTACTTGCATCTCTGATAGTATTCAGCAAATCTAGCACTGTTTCTAGTTTGGCTAACAGGGCTGACAAGGTTGTTACCATTTTTTTGGCCTTACTTTTTCAACTGGGATGCAGAGTTGATTTTCCAATATTATCAAATAAATTTCAGATTTATGGCACTGCCTTGCAGCTATTTGCAATAAAAAGGTTCAGAACATTAGAATGGCAAAGGATGTACACAGTATCTGGATACATTTGTGCTACCTTACTTTGAACACTTACTTTACTTGAGCTCATTATGGCAGCACCACCATAACTTTGACCTATCAGGTGAAAATTGTCAAGACGCCATTCTTCAATACTCTTTATAATGCAGGGCTCCTAAATGTCCAGTTTTAACCAGAAATCTGGTATTTAGAGACTGTGCAACTAAAAAAGAACCACAGGAAGTGTGATTTTCCAGTTTTTTCCAGAGATTTCCACAATTATCCAGTTTTTTTAAGAAATGTTGTACTAGGAGCCTTGATAATGGCATCAGAAATTGTTTGAGCACTCATATCAGTGACAGTTACAAACCTCAGAAACTCTTCAGAAATCACATAACTGGTTCACAAAATGAGCAGAACAATCCTGCATTTCATCAGCTAGTAAACTCCAAAACTATGTATGTTTTCAGTATATAATTTGGCAAATGTTGGTTTTGCTTAGAGTAATAATTTTAATTTTGGATTCAAGATGACATATATTTTGCATCTTGCATTGTCAAGGTGTTGTTTTAATTTGTCATCACACTGACATTTCCAATAAATGAAGAAGTCAACGTTTCCATCTTCTCTATTAAATATAAATATTATATGTATTTATTTAAAAACGTTTATGAAATTTAGGAATTTCTGGGAATTTGAATAGCCTATAAAAGTGAAAGCCCTTTTTAATCTTACATGATG
The DNA here is from genome assembly GCA_034780395.1 of Vannuccia rotundouncinata. Taxonomy (NCBI): domain Eukaryota; kingdom Metazoa; phylum Platyhelminthes; order Proseriata; family Coelogynoporidae; genus Vannuccia; species Vannuccia rotundouncinata. The sequence continues at coordinate 43,845 of JAUZNC010033658.1, forward strand.
TTATATTTGTTTTTCAATGTGAAATATATATTATTGAGTTTGTCAGGCATATACTAAAAATACAGTCTCTGATAAAATTAACTGCTAATAAAATCTACAATACAAACCAAATTAAATTAGTACTTGTCTTTACTAGTCAAATTTAATTAGTTTTGTATTGCATTTTTTATTAGCTGTTAATTTTATCACAAAGAGTGTTTTTATTTTACTTTTTAATTAATGCATTTTGAATGGTATATTTCAAAATGTGTATTTTATTGAACTAATTAATTTTGAGATATCAAAAAATGTTAAATTATTATGGCATTTTTATGTAGTTTTCAAATACAAAAATACTGTATATTATAAATTAGCAGTATATTTGTTTTGCTGCTGGCAGTGTTGTTTATTTAGATTTTAAATTGAATTGAATTAAATGTAATTATTTATTAAATATTTTATTTTGTTTTTAAATAAAATTCTATTTGGCCTCAAATGTCTGATAATTACCTGATTCCATTTTTCTTTTGTGAAGCCTGTCTATTAAACATTCCAATTTTCAATAAATTAAGATGCATAATATTACTGTGTTTTTTGTCTTTTTGTCCCAAAAAAGCCACATAGCTGCACTAAAAAATATAAAGTTCAGAAAAATTACTGGTGTTTTAATTTAACTGCTAACTGGTTCAAAATTTAAAACTATTACATAATTTTTGACAGCAAATTTAATTGTTCACTCTCCTCTCATTCATAAACATGACATATAAAAAATACTCAAAAATACATATCTTTCACAATGTAGACTAGACCAGCATACATACAATTAAAATACACAGTCATTTCAAATATTACTTCTTATCGGTTGGTCCATTTTATATATATATATATATATTTTTAATGTGGATTATTGGAGAATATACATATTAATCCAAATATCAAGTTTTATCACCTTTTATTTTATAAATTTTTATTTTGTCAAATTTCTTATCAGGCATAAGATTTTTCTGCCTTTTTTGATCTGAAAAATAATAAAATAATATAGTATTAATAATTGGGTTATAACAAGATTGAAGGGACTGTAAAAATTTGGTTATTATATCTGAGGTACCCCAAAATTGATGTATTGTTAAATTAATACATATATTGTAAGTACATGGATACATATTGATAAAAATATTTATGATTCAGTCAAATCATAATAGGACAGTACAATGAAGTTGAGTACATACATACACACATTTGACAATAACTTAGATAAATCATTCTGATTGGCTGAATTGCAGCCACACAAGATAATACAACCTAAATAAGGTTAAAGAAACTATAATAGCTCTGACTTTATGTTATTATGTACATACATGACTGCTACAAATAAGGCATACTTGTTATAAGTAGAGGAAATTATGAGTAGTGACGAAAAATTCTGCTTGTTATAATCATGTTTGTAGCAATCGAGGCTTCTATTGTGTATTTAAATACAAATTTTGCAGGGAAGAGACAAAATAGCTTGTTATAAATGTGTATAACTGTGTATGTACTTACACACAGGCAGATTATATAAAATATAAATTTCTGATACACATTTAATTTAGGCTGTAAAACCTAAACAATTTCAATACTTCATGCTGACTTTAGGCAGTGCTTAATGACATACCACAAAAAATGGCACTCTCATGATTGAATTAAATTATAAAGGCATCTTCTTTTGTGCTTTTATAATATACTTATTTTGTACTTCACAATATACACTTGAAAATTTGTTTGTATTACAAATAGGTCTGCACCAAAAGCTAAAATTTAAGCTGTAAAAAAGAGATATTATTTATGTTATAATTGAATTTATTTTCAAACATCTGACATCAGAGGACACACAATCATGACGTAAATATATATTATAACCCATTATTATATTATTTTCAATTTCATTTAGTATTTGAAAAATTTGTGTCAATAAAATTCTGTTTTGAATTACTATGATGAAGCCATGTAAACCTAAATTTTTGTTACAGTGTATGTTCAATATTTTTATTTCTTAACTTTTTCTATTTCTTATCTTTTTCTGTAATTTGACAACATCTCATGAAAAGTTAAATTTAATTATGACCTTGACCGAATTCTTTTTCTCTTATTAATATTAACTGTACCTAGCTATGTATTTAAAAAATGACAATCATGAATGTAAGCAGTATAATGATATCATCTTAATTAAATTAATGTGTCAATTCTGGTTTTAGATTTTCATCTAAAGATTTCATTTGAAATCTAAACATGACGTCAGTTGAAGAAAATGGTACAATGGAAAATTCAGGTATGACTATATTTGAATAATTAATATAATTAGTTACAATGATTATATCATATATCATATACCATATTATATATAATATGTCAAATTTTTCTGCAGATATTGGAGAAACGAACGATAGTCAGGGTAGCAATTCTTGGGAGACCAAAGGAGTCGAAGCACTCCTAGAATCTGAAGAATTCAAACGGGAGATTGTTCGCCTGGTCAACACACAGATGAAATCTGGTGGTAAACCGGTCAGTGCTCTACAACAACTGTCAGATCTCTTGTCACAGACTAAATCTACTCCTAAGACTCAGCAAAAAAGTGAGTAGTAAAAATTATTTGTTCGGTTGATTAATTTGTTAGAAATTAGGTTTTTTTGTCGATTATCTTCATATACTTCATTATTATTTTGAATCAATTACAATTTTCATTTTTTATAGTATTTTATTCTAGTCGAAAGATTTTTAAAATCAATATTTATCGAAATTTCCAATTTTGATAAAGTGTATACTATTATATAATATATTTGTTTAAATTCTTTAAATTTCCTAATTATTTTTGTTTGTATTTCCTTAATTTATACCTATATTGTGTAAATTTCATAAATTAAATTATGAAATAGTAAGACGGTTAGCAATTTTTATCATACACGCTTTTCTGGACGTATAATATATTTTCAATAGTTGACATAAATGTTGATAGCATGAAATAGTTGAAATACAATTACATACATTTTTTTTAATCATTATGTAAATCCGTGGCATTAGTTTCAATAATTATTATAATCATGAGCATTAAGACATTTTAACTAACTGTTCATATTTTATTCATGTTGCTTGTGTCCGTTGACAGTAAGCCGTCCTCAACGAAACTACTATGATAGACCATGTGGTAAGGAAATATGACTGCTATCACTTTACGCAGGGACTAATTCTTGCATTTCAACTCTTGTTTCGTCTGTGGACTAAGAATCTCTTTTGATTCTGCTAGTTTTTCCTCTTAACCCTGTTTTTCGATTTGCTGGATTGATTGAAAAGATTTTTCTTAATCAGTATTAATAGTTGGGCTATTAATTAAACATATTTATTGATTAAACTATCCCACATGCTTTCCCCGACCCAGAATGAGACTTACCTATACTGTATTTGTATTGTTCTTTTTTTGAAAAATATTTATTTTAATGTTATACTAACCAGTTTTTTGAGCTTATAAATGAAGCTTGCTTTTTTGAATACTAATACAAATTTTGGTGGTTTTTCAAACTTTTACAACAAAATAATTAGTTTTAGTTTTGAATTTCTTCGTTATTTCAGGTATTTTTAAATTCCTAAGATTTTTCTTTGTATAGTTACAGTAATCTTTATACAATTATGAATGTTATAGTGTTATATTATTTTTATTAATTATTTTAAAGTTGGTATGTAGGTGTTCGTTTTTGACATACAAATTGAATTAATAATAATACTGTACTAAGTTTTAATCGGCTTAATACTTAATGCATGCTATTTGCAATATGACAAATATTTTAAAGTGTGGTTATACGTTAAATGACAGGCGCGCATGTTGCTTTTCTATCTAGCTTGTATGCTACCAGTACCAGTAGGGTGTATACAAGATTACAAGGATTAGGTGCGGCAGAACATGCTACGTATAGTAAAATGTTGATGTAAAGTACCTATTTGTTAAAAACTACCTTATATCTAAGACTTGATTTATAAATCACAATTCTAGCTATATGCCAAGGACTCACTTTTATTGATTTTTTCTTTCATGATAAAAGTGGTTGGTATGTGTTTTTCTCTTTTATGTTGCCCATATCGTTGGATCTCGATTATATTAGATTACCGGTTTAGATATGTTTATTCTCAATCAAAGGCTCCATATCGCCAGCTCTGAATTATAATATTTAAATAAACATCTCACGTGAGATCCAGTATGATAACAAAGCATTTCGTTGATGTAACGTTAAATTATTCTCTATTATTTACATAATTGATAAACATAAAATGATTAGGGATCGGTATCTCAATGATGTATCACTTCATTTTAAATTTGATTCTGTTATATCAATAAAACAAATTTTTGATTGTTTCTCATTTAGGCTTTGGAAGCTTAAAAATATTCTTTCTTTAAATATATATTATTAGAGGATGTGGACTGAAATTTTCCACTAATATGTATATAAATGTACATATTTGTGCACAAAATGTATATATCGATTATCAAACAGTTGATACTGCTCTATCTTAATAATAGTACATACAACTGCTTCTTTATGTTTATTATCTGCTATTAATTTTAAAAACGAGTTTGTACTAGGTTCCATTATTATGATAATATATCCAAATATGGTGAATTACACAATTTTAACATTGTAACGTTCAACGAGACCGAAGAATATGGTGCAATAGTTTCAAAATATCGTTTAATTTATTATACTATTCATCAAATTTTTTAATATGTCAGTAACATTTTTATTTCATATATATTCTATGTATGAAATATATTAATATAACGGAAATAAATTGTAAATAAAGGGTATTCATAAAATGTCAACTACACAAATGATTTCTACATTACAATTTTCTCTCAACTGCACTTGAAAAGTTTTGTGGTAACCGTTTTGTCAAAGAATTGAAACATGGATTTATTTGCATTTAGACAAATAATTATCAATAATAGAGTCTTCAATACTATCCAAATGTGTAAACACTGTCTCATCGAGATCCACAGACGAGAGGAATGTTTTTAAATTCTTCACCAAATCTAGTCCTTCTTTGAATGTTAGCTGAGGTAATGGTTCCACAGAATCGTCTTCCATTTCTTTTTTCACCTCAGGATCTTGTAGAAGACTACAACTGAAAATAGTGTCTTTAACTTCAGTTTCTCTGACCACTAAGTTGTCATCGACTTCGACAAATTCATCAAATGTCACGTGAGTTGGCAACAGTCCTACCACAGCCAGTCTTTCCCAAATATGCTCTACCTTTACGAGTTCCTCTAACAATGGCACTTCTCCTGGGCGGAATCCGACTTTACAAAAACAATTACTTATCGTCTTTTGTGGAACCTTTCGCCATGCTTTTTTAAGCATATTTAAACTTGTTAAGATATCTACCTTAAAGAAAATTGTTTCAAAGGCGATAAGACATTGTTTTGCTATTTCTTCCCTGTAGAGGGCTTTTAAGCAGCGGGTGATACCTGCACCGAGAGGTTGGGTTTTTGCACTGTTTATTGGAAGGTATATTAGCTTGATATTTTTTAGAATTCCATTCTGATTGTGGGAGGTGCATTTATCAAGAAGGAGAGCAATTTTACGATTTTCTTTTATCATTTGATCATCAAACCGTCGGAGATAGTTTTCAAAGATTAAAGGGGTCATCCAGCCTTTGTTATTGCTCTTATACTCGACTGGTTCTGTGCTGGCTCCATTGAAACAGTGTGGATTTTCCGTTTTGCCTATGACAAGTAGAGGGCATTTTTCTCCAGTCATGCTGACAGTCACTAGAATTGTTATTCTTTCATTTGCAAGATTATCGCCAACATATGCCTCTGTTTTAAAGGTGTGTATTTGGTCAGGTAAACATCTGAAATGAAAGTTATAGTAAATATATAGAAAGTACTGAAACTGTGAACTTTAAATATGGCCATAATAATGATATGATTACACTATAAACTTTTTATATGAGGCAGCACGTATCAACACAAATTTGTTAAAAAATATTGAAGAATGTTGAAGTTAATTCTTTGGTTCTTTATAAAATACATTAAAAATATGAAACTTCAATTAACTGTAATTTTTAATTGAATTGAAATGGATGGCTCGTTCAATGAAACGTATTAGAATATCTTCTTCAACGTACTTATACAAAATGGCTTAGTTATTGACGCTTTACAAGTTATTAAGTATAATTTAGATAACTTACCGATAAAATAAACCAATTTCATCACAATTGAAAATGTTTCTAGGTTCATATTCCTTCAGTAAAGCAGGCAACCGGTTGGTCATCCAATTCCAGTCCTCAGAAGCAATAGCATCAGACTCTCCAAGTAATCTTTTGGAAGCGATTCCGTGTCTTTTCTTCCATCTGTTGATCCAGTTCATATCTAGCCTGTTCGAATCGTCCCCATAACCCAGTGATCGGGCGTACGTCCTTGCTTTCTCCAGTAACATATCACCAGTTATGTAAAAGTTTTGCTCTCGTAACAATCGAAAGAATTGAAGCAAAGAATTGTCCACCTTGTCAAAATTATGAAATCTTTGTCGTTTCACTGATGATCCGTATCCAGATTCAAACTGTTTAACTATGGTTGCAGCATTTTTACAGAAACCTGTTATCGTTGATCGTGCTATATTCTTTATTTTTGATATTTCACTTTGTTTACTTCCATTTTGATATAATTTTACAATGTTGTACTTCTCCTTCAGGCTCAAATTCACTCGCTTATTTGGTGACATATTCACTACTGTGAAATTCACCGCTGTACTAATGTCGTTGCTTATAGATATGCAACTAGCCAATCATTTACGCAAATTCTAGATACAGAGAGATATAACTTCGTCTTGTCGATATACGCGAATGGGATTGCTATGGGGACCTTAATAAACAGTATATGAGTCAAAATAAAATCGATACTAGAGATGAGTCAGTATAGTATCAAAAGGTTGATATATGCAAATATTACTCGCATTGTATTTTAATTGTAAGCAATGTAAATTGAGATTGCTATTTGGTTTTTACCTTCGATATCGTATTAATTACGATATCAATTATTTTCACCCTTTGCGGATTTTCCTATCTTTTATCAGCTAATGGCACCACAATTCCTATCAACGATCTTCGTGGCAACGAGGGGACCGCCTTCTCAAAAGAAGAGAAAAGCCTGCGATGTAAACTGGCGGCGATGTACAGACTAACCGACATGAATGGTTGGACCCAAAGCATTTACTCTCATATTACGGTAAAGTTAAACACAATTTATTTTGTTCGACTACTCGCTATTACTATTTCAATTGAACTAGAATTTTTTACTGTTTTACACGTCAACATTATGTTTACTTACCCTAAATTTGCAATCTCGCATTTCTGATTTCCTTCGATATCAATTGATGAATTATTTTTCATGTATTATTTGTCTGCTATAGAAAATCGATATTTACACCACGGCAATCTTTCACCCCCCAACTAAGTTCGTTTTGTCAGTGAGATACGTGGTGTATTTTGAGTATAATACATATAACCTATGCACGTTTGACATCTATAATCATAGCACATTCTATGTTTACTTGTGTTTTTCTCACGAATTCCTGTTCCAAAAAATATCTGCGATGCCTATAATAACTCTAAAATGTTATCGTTACAGAATATACATATTATATAGGCCAGTATAGTCAGTGTTGCTTTATCTATTGAATAAAGTTCATTACTCAGTGATGAGTAATATTTTATTAGGGCTTGTTTATCCAATTATTTTCCCTCTTTCTTGTAACTAAGTGTTTAATCTAAGACGTCTCTTCTCTACTAATTGAAAAAATATCGTCTATCGTTAAAATATTGTCTATCCTTAAAAACAATCTTTTTATTAATTATATTTCTGTATAATAAAAAGTATGATGTTATAACTAATTTCTTATATCCACAGGTTCGAGTGACCGAAGGTGAAGAAAGTTTTCTGATCAACCCTTTCGGGTTTCTTTTCCACGAAATCACGGCGTCTTCCCTCATCAAAATAGATTGTGCAGGTAATCATAAACTACCTTTTTTGTACTGTTTACATAAGCCAATAACAAAACTATTAGTCACGAAAATTAATTCAGATAGAGTGGAACTCTTCAGTTCTCTAAAAGCCAAAATTAATTAAATTACTTTTCATTTCAAAGTTTTAAGACGGATCATGCATTCCAAAATGCTGGATCGATACTGTCATTATCTTGATTGGACAGACAGTACCAATATCTTGGTACATAAAATAAGTATGCTGGTACATAACAATGTTTTGCTCTACCAAGTCTGCGAGAGGCTTGTGTTTGGGTGCTAAAGGTTAATATGAATTGAGACAAGTCAGCAATTCGCTTATCTCAGGATGACATAGTATATTATATACTATACTACCACAAACGTGTAGACACTTGGAGTATGTACTATATTATTTAAATGTAGACAAACCAACACCTTAATCATGTCTTGTTTCTTTAGGAACTTTACTCTATTTTTTCGTCTTTTAATACGATCACAGTTTTATTAATCTACTATATTTGTTATTATTGATTAGTGTACAGTGCCTTCAGCTAACAGCAGCACCCCTTAGCCCCAATAATATTTCAGATCTTCTTAATTTATGTATACATACCTCGACAGGGTCTTCACAACGAGCTACCTTTGGCCGGCATCTCTAGAACCATTACATAAACACAGTGTTTATTATATCCCATGGATGCTGAACCGGTGGAATCTATGAATAGACAGGCGCACGCAGATAGGGAGACACACACACTCGTTCAACAATTTGCAACGTCTAACTAATTTCACCAATTTTTCTTCTTCGTCTATAATCAATAGACTCTAACTATGCCAACCTCCTTCCATATATGATAGTTGGTTGACGTACTGCACACACAGTTGGGGCAGCAAGTCAGAGAGTTAGTTAGTTCAGTTAGCGAGGCTTTTCTACTGTATAAAACCGTCACTCGTCCTTTCACCCTCTGCAAATGCCCCCTCCTCCCATTTCCTTCGCCAGCTCTTCTTCTCGACGGTAGGGGGAGGATAGACGCTTATTCATCACCCCCTCTAGCTTTCTCACTCGCAATTCGAGTGGATGTTGTGACGCGCGCAGCGCTGGTTTTATTGATTTTCACATTGGGAAGACACAAGAAACGTCCTCCATTCTGTGCCAGACAGAGTCAATAGCCTTAGTTATTGCTTTATTGATGATTTCTGCGTAGTCTGGATCCTGGTGGATCTCTCCACCTTTTTATCTGACTTTCTGCCTACCAACCAGCTTGTAATTGTATCACAGGAGAAAAAAACTTCTTCGTACCCCAAAAACTATGAGACGTCTTTGGTTCGTTTCCCACAGACTCTATTGATAATGGACACAGTTGAAATAGTTTATGACTCGTCCGTCTGCAGGAAATATTGATTTATTGTTATTCACGCCAAGATTAAAAGCAATATAGTGAACCGATTAAAAATGAGTGTAACAGATTTATTAGCGATATATTCAATTTTATTGTGGTTTTATTAGCTCAGTTTAACCTTTCTTTATCTGCGGTTTGGCACGTCATGCATTAGTACCTAATTATAAATATTAAATGATTCTTTATAAGTCATTTAATAATATTTGAAGGTCGAGTTTTTTATATCAATGATTATTATGACTCATGTTAGTGTAGAATTGCTTTAGAAATAATATAATATTTTGTTGTATCATGATTAAATAATAATTGGTAATAGTAAATATCGTCATATTTTTATAATTAACTATTTATATTCTTCTTCAGGGGATGTCATTGACCAGGGCAGTACAGTTCTTGGTGTCAATCGAGCTGGGTGGATCCTCCACTCTACTCTCCACGAGGCACGTAAAGACGTCAACTGTGTCTATCATATCCACGCTCCAGACACTATTGCAGTGAGTGTTTTGAGGCTCCTATTTACTTGTTTAATTGTAATAATAATAATAATTTGTATATTTTAGTATTATATTATTAAAATACAAAAATTTCAACAATTTATATTATGTTTCTTTAAGAATGCATCAATATTTTTTATATCGGTTAGAAGTACTACACGTCACACTAAGTACAAGAAGGATTACTAGCAGCATTCTTGTTTTAGGTCTCCTGCCTGAAGTGCGGACTCCTGCCTCTTTGCCAGGAAGCTGCAACCCTTCTAGCCCCAGTGGATGAGGGTGGCGCTGGAGTGAGTTATCATGGTTTCCAGGGTATTCTAGTGGACGAAGTCGAGAAGGACTCGATCGTGAAGGATTTTGGCCCAGTGAACAAGGTGTTGATCCTCAACAATCACGGTGTTGTTGTGTGTGGATCTACACCCGAGGAAGCCTGGAAGTTGATGCGACTGTTAGTTACTGCTTGTCAGACACAGGTTAGTTGCTTTCATTTGTGGTACAATGTATAGGGGTTAACTTTTAATTTCATATATTTATACTTACTCGGGTTAATCAGGTAACATGTTTTGTCAATCGAAATATCTGCTCAAGTGGTCACCCATAAAAATTGCATTATTCTCGAAAACCGATAACGTAAACTATTTCAATCATAAAGAAATTTTATGTAGAAGAATGATATTGTTAGCATTTTACATTTTAAAATATGCTGGCTATTAGTAAGGTAAGGATACTTTAGTATATGTAATAAAAATTACGGTTATAAAATAGTTGTTGTTTTGCTTATGCTTCCACCAGTCAACAGCTAGGCTAGTGCTGAACAGGTTTAACAGAGTTAGTAAATTAGTCTCACTAAGGGACAGCAAACCTGTGTATTATACATTTAAAGCAGGGTTTTGAGGATGGTATCTAGGGCTGTGTGTATATTGTGAATGAATTCTTTCAGTTTAGGGTAGTTCACTCCTTTTCTAACGTAAATCTAGTTTAAATTGATTACACATACATTTTCCATTCGAAATACATACTATTGTCAATCCATGCAGCCATAATAGCGAAGTGAATTCCAATATTTTTGTTTACTTTATTATTGAGGAATTTGTGACTCATGCTAATGGATTTTTTTTGTTGGGAGTTCCTTTTTATAGTGTATAATTACTTGAATTAATTACTTGCATGCATTTATTTCTAGGAATTATACTTTTCAAGTTCGAATTAGAACAGAATATTTCATTGAGTTGTTTAAGGACACACGTACATGACATTATGTCATATGCGTTTCATATTACTTATAAGCAACATATACACAGCTTGTCCATTACTGTTTATAACTCGAGGCTTAATAATATATAGAACTTGATGTGTACATATGTTTTTATTATAAACTAACTATATACTGGATCGATAATAACTTTATTCACATTGTTACTTATGGTAATAAATAAAAATAGACAGACAAGAATGTGCAATAGTTAATTGAAAATACGGCTTTCGAAAGTGCACTGAAAATAATATATACTATCCTCTTTGAACCGGAAAGATCTGTTTTTATATGTGCGGTATCTGCTTTTCTGTAGATGCGAATGATTCAGTTGGGTGGTGACTCTGTGCTCAATGGGGAATCAAGCTGCACCCCCTCCAGTGGACCCCGCCTTCGTGGTTCCGGATATCGAAATCCCGAGGAGGCAGGAATCTGGGGTCCTGGAGAACTTGAGTTTGAGGCAATGATGCGCATGTTGGATAATGGCGGTCATCGCACTGGTTATGTCTACAAACAGCCAAACCTTCTTAGAAGACAGCAGTGTCCAGGAGCTTCTGAGGAAGGTTTGGATACGTTGGGTTATGAAACATCGGGCCACTTCGACTATGGAGATGAAAGCGCTCAGACCGCAAAGTCAGTGCATGCTACTAAATAAACTGTCTATAAAATATGTTCAATATATTAATTCATATTATATTATTGATACTTTTTTTTTAAATTTCTATGAATAAATATGTTTTTAAATTAATTTGTGCTTTTTTGACAGGAGTGTAAGCCAAAATCGACAAAGCCGTCAAAAAGCAGCTCAGAGAACCGAATGGCTCGCTAAAGCTGGCAGCCTTGAAAGGAAGGGTATTGAGGAAGAGTCTAGTGAGTTAAATGACTAAGGAAATTTCTCAACTGAATGCAGAAATCCATTTTAATTTTCTATATTGGAAATATATCGATGTTGATTTTATAATTGCTCATTGTGGTAGATGGGTATTATGCATTGACGTGTGGAGATACATATTTGAAAATTAACAGTAACATATATTTACTACTCTTATTTTGAAAGTAGTCCATTTCATATAATTTTATTAATAATATTAATTTTGTATCTGCACACTCGTGTATCGTAAATTAATTGTCGTCTATTAACTTGCCTATATCAATGCCTGCAAAGTAAATTTAAATATGCTATTCATAATGTATAAAAATAATTAAATCTTTTAACATTTTATTGATATGGTTTCAGTAAATTTAAAAATAATGGCAAAACCACATACATTACACGAATAACTACAGCTAGATCTGCAATCTAAAATTTGCTTAGCCAGCCGGCGTGTTAGACAGATAACTTCAAATTGTTGACCAATCATTTAGTTCAAAATTATCTGCCTAAAAAATCCGCTAATAATTTTAAATGCATTTTAGGTTATAAATCTAGTTGTAGTTATTTGAGTAATGTCTATGGGTAAAACATGATTCAGTTATTCGTTATTTAAAAATGTATAGTTCGTTCTTGGCATCGTTTAATTATAAACAAAATTATTTTCGTAAATATATATTTCGAATTGCACAATCGGATTATAAACACTTCTTATTATAACTAGCATATTATTATATTTTAGAATTAATATTTAAAAGCATGTAAATCATTTATCTGGCCTTTAATTGCCAATCAGCTGCCAACAAATAACTTTCAATTAATTCTAACCAATAATATAATAATCAAAATATTGCGGTGAACAAATTATTCAATAACCCATAGTTTGAAATTTAAAAGCCTGGTTTAAAATACTTTACTATAGTATATCTACTCTACTATTCAACTTCAGTTTGTTTAATTAAAATTAAGTTCACCGTAATATCCTGGCGTAATTTGGATGTCTCAATTATATGTGTCTAACTGATTTTCCCATTGGTGTCGTTAAAATATGCCTTCGATTTTGTGTTTTCACGCCCCAATCCCTTTTCCCTCCAATCGCTCAATGTTGTTGTGTTCCACCCTGCTTTTGTGCGTTTGTTTCCACGTGTGGTGTGTGTGTGTGTCATCCCTGTCGTGTCATACAATCCTTGTCACCTAAAAACCAGTAACAACAGTGCTAAGATCACCAGTTAGTCCTGGTCCAACTGGTCTGGAGATCACACCGGCTATGTCCCGACCAGAAAGTCCACCACCGGCCTCTCTGATCTACTCAACACCGAAAAAAACCCACACACTGCCCAGTGTTGTCGTGGAATCACCAGAATCTCAAGGATCGCCTATCTGCAATAGTACACCTGTTAGTCCATGTAAATATTAAACGTCATTTTGAATTCCACATTGTAACAGTAGAAGGAGCTTTTTTTATGTGTTATATTATCTTTTGCGTTTCAGTAAAAAATTCAGACACCAGTGCTAATGATGTCGTCTCCAAAAGCAAAACACTTCCGTTGCATTTGAAGCCAGGTTCGTTTGTGAATTAATTTTTAAATGAATCATATTTTTTAGAAAGGACAATAATCGCTTTCAGAATTTTAAAATATCACAAATTTTGTTCTAACGATTTTCAAAACTTACTCATAATTAGATTTAATTATTTCAATCGGCCATACTTGGTACTATAGCGTCAGAGTTTTTAATACAATTCATATTTTTTCCTTAGCAAAGAAGAATCTCAGTGACCCGTTAATTACACGTTAGGATTTTGTGTCCTTGGTTTTCAGATACAATGTCCGGTGAAAGTGAACCAGGAAGTCGTAGTGCAACTCTCAAATCTGACGCCTCTTCACCTGATGAGGTTCAATCATTAAATCTCTCCCTCACTTTTCTCCTTCTTAATCCTATCCTCCTTTCCCGTTTTTGTACATTTTATGTTTTGCTTTCGTCGGTTTATCTGTAATTGTTGTGCTTTGGTGTTTTTTTGTTTAGTTTAATAACTTTTTTATACGAGTTTAATTAATCGTAGATTAACTTTAACCATTCATTTTAACTGACTTTAATAAACTTTTATACTGCTTAATTAACTTTAACAATTATATATTTCCTACACATCTGTATTAGTCATGCAATCGCCACGGACATCTTAATTTTGTTACACCTTTTTTCAGAGTCCTAAGGGGAAGAAGTCCAAGAAAAAGGGTATTCGAATTCCTTCGTTTTCCAAAAATAAAAAGAAGTAACGCTGTCTGACTTTTCAATTGAGTGGCGTTAAATTCTGGGCGCCTCTATATTATAATTAATATTGTCTATCTAGACAGCCTCGTTATCTATTTCCCTTTATCTATCTCTCTCTCTCTACGCTTGTTTAAAGACAAAACCGCACAACCTGTCCTGTTATAATTCAGGTTGTATATTCCTTCGCCATATTATTTACTATACAACTATTAATATTGATTCATTCATTCATTGATAATTCACTCCTGACTATTTCGGTTTTAAAATAATTAGGCCTTTATCGCTTTCTTTTTCATTAACTTGTTTCTTTGCCTTTTCAAGGTTTAAGTCTGTGCGACGTAATTATTGCAAATATTATTCAATATATCTAAATTCATTATGTAATAATGACTGCCTAATTTCTACATTTCATTATTATAGTTTCACAATTCATTATACATACTCAGGAGTGCAACATTCACTTCTACTACAACCAATACATGTGGCGAGAAAATTAGTGTTCTTGTCGAATATTTTTAAATGATTTAATTAATTTAGATTTTCAAACTGGTTTCTGCTTCTGGCCTATTCTATTACACATTTAAACACACGGCAAAACTAAAAGCAGTTAATCCATACAATTTGTTTTATTTTGTGCCTACCTGGTTTGTTAGAGAAAATTACTTTATTAATATTATTTTATGTAAATGATCAATAAAAACAAGTCCCGCTATTTTGTTGCACCTATTATAATTGAGTATACATTGTTACTACACATTAGTGAGTTAGTAGTTTATCATACTGGTTGCATACTTTTGTTGAGGTTGGCCTATGCGCTCGCGATACTTTATATAATCATCTGCTAATAAATAATTTAAGCAATTTATTTAGTTGGATTTGGTTAGGTTATTCCGATTTTCCATTTATTTTAAAATTGATTACACGTGCCTAATTGAGTACACTGATGTTTTTCTCACATATATCTATATATGTAAAATCATAATTTTGTAAGATATTTTATGATTTTAAAATAAATCTATCAATAACAATTAATATTGCATGATGTAATTCTGGGTCCCTGATTAAATTCATTCTAGTAACAAACTGTGCGTCACTTTGTGTCGTTCCATTGTATCCTGTGAAATGTTTGTTGTCACTGGGTCGTATATACTTGTATTTAATCGACCTATAAATAAAATCTGATCTATTTATCTTGCTTATTTTTTTTAATTAGAGTAATTTTTTGTAATAATTTAAATATTACTAGATTTTTATTCGGTAGATTTCGAAATATATTACAAGTTTATTCAATACTATACACTAGTTTATTAGAAGTGTTTCTAAAAATATCAAGCTCACTATTTATTTTTGACGGTTATAGTATTTATTTTTCACTTTTATATTAGCAAAATTATTTTTTAATATAAATAAAATATATACTTTTTAATTATTTGAAAAGTGCAATCCAAAAAAATACAGGTCTATATTCATCATAATATGCAAAGAAACATTGGGGGGGGGTAGTAGCATATAAATATGCATTTTTTTATTCTCACTGAACGTGGCTTTAAAGTCAATAACTGTTTTCACTAAACAACGCACCTAATAAGTATGGGATTAGTATAATTGCATCCTTATGTTACGTTTAAAATAAATATCAATCCATAGAGTAATAGCTGTTGTATGCAAGTCGACCAGACATGAGCATAAGTTATTACCGCTTACCTATTTTAATACACTATCATACTTTTAGTTCTATATGTAAAAATATTAAAATAGTGATTTTCTGCTTCAATCTTGTTCTTAATTTCTTATACTATCGGTTTAATACTTGTTTAAAATTAATTTCAATCGTTCCAATTGTTTTCAACATTATAAATAGCCTCGAATTAAAAAAAATGGCTAAATGATTAGAAATCAGGACAAATCGGCAATACATTTTTTGGATGGCGTCTGTATTATTTTTTCTTTAGGTCTAGAGCGAGCCACAAAAACACTCTATGCTAAGAGCGCTAAAAAGCGAAACTGTTTTTATCTTTAATATATCAATACGAAATTCGTGGGAGTCATTAATGCACTTATTATTAATATTACTACCATAGAAAACTACTGACTGACTTGTCATGATAGTATAGTGTGTAAATTTAGTTGCCATCATTTTTTTAAAGTGAGTGTTCTTTTCGCTCTATTCTTTTGTGCAATTAGTCTAAATAAATAGAAGTAAATCCTTGTATTTCATATTCAAATACATTTTTGCAAATATACTTTTGTTGGTTATTGTATGCTGGCATTCGATACAAAAATTAGTATATTAATGGATAATATTTTTAAAAAATCGTATTAATATAAGCGTGTTCAAATTCAAAGAACAATAAACTTTACTGAGGAACAAATAAAAGCAAAGTCACGTCACATAAGAAGTTGGTGCTCTTTGAGACAAAATTACAAGAAAAAATGGATAGTGCTTGCCAAAAATACGTCTTCTAATACAATGTCTAATAATTTAAATTATACGCTAATAAAGTTACTCCAAAGTCAAAAACGACACAATAATATTTATTTAGTATTGAAAAATAGTGCTACTTCCAATTAAGTATAGTCTATTTCTTTAGATGTGTATATTACAATTTAAGATAAAATTGTAAATATAGTCATATATTATTAACACAAGATATATTATCGAAATATGTCAGTGCCTTGTTAAAAATATAAAATTGGAATATATTTTTAGAACCATTTTATTGCTTAATTATAAATTCGACGATATCTGCTTATCATTAAAATAATGTCAAATTATTTATTCTGAACTCCCAACTCTAGCATTTTAATTTACCCATTAACCATTTGAAACCGGGTGGCAAGACTGTTTTGCCATGACAATTGCTTTAGTTTTATGGAGCTGTAAAAATATATTCTGTCTTGTACTAAGTTTATTTGAAACTAAT
>JAUZNC010033659.1:4716-19772 GCA_034780395.1 Vannuccia rotundouncinata
AAAAGTATTTTTTCTGAGTTGAATTCATACAATTCTTAATAAAATATAATAAAATTATTATTTTAATATACTACTTATTAATATTCCTTGTACAGTAATTTTCCACGTCTGCAATTTAAATTCTAAAAATCTTGGAAAATGCAAATATTGAAATCAGGCCCCACCTTGACGCTAATCTTGCACTCCTGACGTGTCAGCGTCTCCAAGCCACTGGAGCCCTTCTCCACAGCTCTTGAAGCAGCCGCCTCAAACCAGTTTGTTGGCTGTGTGCAGCCTTGTTGCTGTTGGTGATGATGCACCGCTGTCTTGTCACCGTGACCATCGCGTTCCTCCTCGCTGCTTCCTCCCCCGACAACCATCTCCATCTGATTGGGAGGAGCCTCTGAGTCGCTGGGTACGCCAGTGGAGAACTCGTTGTGGTGGTGTTGATAAAGGTGGTGATGGTGGTGGTTGTTCACCTGCATATCACAGTCGAATGTGATGGAGGAGGAGGAGGACGTTGGCGACAGACATCGATTGTCTTCGCCGTCCGAAGAGAAGAGAACTGAAGACACGGTGGATAAATGATGCGCTTTATTAAAGAATTCACCATTTTTATCAAAATACAAATATAAGTATCTTTCTTTAAATATACATTGATATATTTACAAAATATTTGTTTAACCCAAAACATCGACAGTGTTATAGATCAACATTATATAATAAAGAAATTGAATAAGATATGTAACACTTTTTAAATACTAAATAACAAGTGTCAACTGTTTACCAATTTACTTTAGAACAGTTTCAAAAAACCTTTCTATGAATTTCCATTTAATATCAATTGAAAAATCAATAATTGATGAAGATATAATGTTGATGTGAATTTGATGTTGAGCATAATTCTGATAACACCATTTTATTCTAACTGATGAGACGGTTTTATACTGACGTATTTGTTACACACTATATTTTTGTTATTGATAATATTATAAAAAGTAACATTTTTGCAAATGTGTAAAATTATTGAACATGGACATATTAACTATATACACAATATTTATCCTACGATATGTTATCCACCCAAAATTAATTTCGCATGAGATGGCATTCATTGTATTCTAATTTTTCTGTAAAGATACACACTTATTAAAATGCTCATTAACTGCAGTTTGTTATATAGTCCAAAAAACTTAAATCAATTGTATTAAATGATAATTAAATGAGTTCTACACAAAATTATTCAAAACTGGGAAAACCCTAACCTTTACAGAATATCCTGATGGAAAAATGAACATTGATATTGTGTATAATTGCCCATAATAATCCTACAATTTCGAACGTGTTCATCAAAATAAAGATACTTAATATCCACAGAAAAAGGTTTATCCAATAACCAATATTTAACAGACGTTCCTCGGCACAAATGATGAAGCAAGCAGAAATACATTTGCGGTATTTTATGCATTAATCCAGACCAATATGTAAATATAGTATATGTAAGGAACTGAGTATTTGATACATAATTATGCATAACCTTAAATCAGAAAATCCTTCAATATATATAACTATTTCTATATAAGATGTTTGAAGGTGAATTATATTATAGGCCACCTACTTATAAAGATGTATTAAGAAGATCTGAATATACATTAAGAATCCATGATCTAATTTTTGGACAAATTGGGTCGGCGCCCTTCAAATATCAAATACATCAATAAGATATTTTTATTTACTAAAAGTAAAAACATCTGAAATTTCATTTTTCTAAATGAACCTTTTAAGCTATAAAGTAAAGATATGTTAATGCGCAGTAATCTTTAAGATTTAAAAGGCAATTTAAAAGATGATTAAAGTTTTATAAATCGTCTTCAAAAATATGCAGATATTTCATTTAGAAATGCTGATAACATTTTTGAAAATTTGAATTTTATAATACCGTCGGTAAAAGGATGCAATAACCTTGTAATACAATACATTGTGTACAAATTTTCTAAATATACATATTTCATCGTATACATGTATTTAATAATAATAAAATCGACATTTAAAAAAAATCCTATTTAATAATGTTATGTTATATATACTACGAAAGCTAAAACCTAAACTGTTTCATTGTTATAGAAGACCTATCAATGTCCTCCGAGCAATTATAAACTTAGGGGAAATCAAAAACCTAACGAAAAATAGAAATCATGTCTTTCTGTTTATATAGTCGTGACATTAATCCAACCTTGTGGGCATCGTTTGACTCTGATCGCAGATTATAAATAAGCTCATGGGAATACAGCCTTTATAACTGCATGCTAAGAAAACTGAGATACTTTTGTAAGAAATTATAAAATATATTTTGACATAATGTATACGGTGGAAAAAATAAGAACAAAGGATGGGCGAAGTTTGTCTCATTTAATAATATCTCATTGTTTGGGATTATCTTGTCAATTTATTTATTAATAAAGTAACAATAATCATGCAATATACGCCACATATAGTCCACAAAAAGTATAAGATGATTACTTCATAACCGTTTCTATATATGTCAACTTCCATAACCACAAAAAATTTAAAAGACTTATTACACGTGCATTAAAAAAAATCTATAGTTCATTTACTATACACAAGAGCACTTAGTGATGAATTATTTTATATGCCTATATTACAAAGTATTTAATATCATTATTAAATGATTATTGTACAATATATTATATATTATATATTGTATTATAGATAGATATATACCATTATAGATATATCAGTAGCTATAATGACAAAACCATTATCATTAACAGCAAATATGTATAAAGGTGAGTAATTAAGGGTGTATATATAGGAAAAATGTTAACATTAAAATTAGAAAAAATGTGAATGTTATTGTCTTTAACTTTAATTTTGTCGTTAATTTAATAATATCATTACTACATTTTAAAAATTAATTATTTAAATATTGTATTTAAATATTGCATTTGCTTTTTAAGCGTCAAATATAAATATATAATACTTTGTACTTTGTTCATCTAAATACAGTCTATACATATGCCTACTATATGTTATATATTTCATTAACATAAATATACAATATTTCGCTAATATTATAGTAAAATTGATAGTAAAAGGATATATATACACACTATAAATACACACTTTATATAAACAAGACATTAGATTAGATTAATTTGATTTTATAGTTATAATTTGAGTTCGATTATTGATAAGATTATAACTAATGATATATCATCGTTCTTGGAAATTTGTATTGCTTCAATTATAATATATAACTGAATGTATAGGTATTATATATAGTATATTAATTATAATCGAGAACATATTAGTTGAATACCCATTATATATAATGATAAGAAATTTAAGTTATAAATTAACTTAAACCTTTCTAAAAAATTAAATTTTAATTAATTATGAAATTTAATTACTGTATAATTTATTATATTTAAACAAAAACTAAAAGGAAATTCAAATTGTTATAATGCTGTATATTATATATTAACATAAAATATATAATTCAATGTTCAAGAAGTCCTGCTGTGCTATGAATATATATGAATCTTGCAAGAACTTTCCACTACATTCATCGGTTATATATACCTATAATACATCGGTAAATGGAACACGCCCTTTTCAAAACCGTAAATTTATATGATGTAATCGTGTAGGCGGAGGTTATATATCTCAAAGAGTAATCTGATGTTTATCAATGCACAGAGCTCGATAATTCCTGACATTCATACCAGAAATTTTACAGATAACTTTTATCATATTCTTCCTAATGATATTTTAAATATAAAATTTTGAAGTTCAAGGTTTTTAATTTATTCATAGCAATTTTCAACTAGGTTCAGAAAACTACATATATACAATAATTTCTGTTCATTTTTGTATAATATATACGTTAATTTATAACATAGTTGCAAAAACAACAATTAATAAACCATAAAACTTTATCTCGGTTATAATATATAACTTTATAAATGCTTTTTATTACAAATAGGTATATTTATATGTATAAAAATAAGGAGCCCCTCAAAAGGTGAAAGTGAAATATTACACATTTATTTCACTATATATCAGCGATATGACCTTTGATAAATCATTGGTTGTGTATATATATATAGTACACCCATATGTAGAGGGAATGTCGAGAATATTCCCCTATGCGTAAATAATTGATAAACGTACACTCCAATATCTCGAAAAACAAAATCAGCACATTAAATACCAATCCACTCTTATTAAACACTGTCATGTAAGTGTATATAAAAGTTTTATATACAATTTGCAAAAAACTGAATCCAACAGAACAGGTCTAATTTGTCTTTGATCATATAGAGTTCAGCAAAAGAAATAAAACTGAAATGGATTTTCATCGAGATTCAAATTATAGTCCACCTGTGGAGAAATCCGAATCTTCTCTTTTGGTCGGTGCTCCATCTTTGATGTCATGTAGCATTATAGTTTCCCCTCCATTTACACTTGCCAAGACTGCTCTTTTCTTTACAGTAAAAAAGTATCATCTAGAACTGCAGTGTAAACTGCACATGGTAGGCAGTTATGCGGCCAGGAAAACAGAAGGACTCTGGTAACTAAACGCGTACAGCTGGTCGGCAATAGGTGTACGTACACATTATAGAGGAGTATGACACTGCATGCACTACATTGCAGTCGTGATTACTCAAAGAGACTTTTGCGGTAAAACTATAAACGGCTGTCCCATGCTGGTGGGTAATTCACAGTTCCGTATGCACCCCCTCCCCTTTACAGATGAGGAATTAGAAAGATGTATGCGGGTGAACGTCGAGGAAGGAATTTCGACCAACTATTACATACAGGTGCACATGGTGTGCATTTGGAACTGATAAAATAAAATGTAATATACAGTCGAGTCGTTCGGGTCTATGAAGAAAAAAAACAGTATAATGTGACTAACTACAATTTATTAACACCAAGCTTTTTTAGCTACCCTTGAGATCTGTCCAACATGTATTTCATATATAGAAAAAATGTTCTGTGTAGATATTAATACGTGACATGAGTGTAATTCGAGAGGGCCAATATTTTGGCATCGATGGAGACGAAAGCAATGTCCCTATCACTACATTAAGGCACATTAGTAATTTTTATTTACAACTATTTGTTAAGAGTTGTCAAGGAAATGGATAAAATACTCCAAATGGAAGATATGTCTATAAATTGCATTCCAGGAATGTGTGTATAATATATGCTTCAATTAATAAGAATATTTTTTTAAAACGCCATCTTGGAATATATATTTATTCCATCGTATAAATACATTCTAGGCAAATTATAATAAACAGGGAAAATGAATCTCTTAATAAATTATAAAGATAAAATATCCAAATATGGATGTAGAATTCACAGCATATATGTATATATACTGGCTCTATAAAAATAACTCAAAATATTTTATTTCATGTTCATTTTTATGTTCAAAGTTTGACTAGGTATATAGCAAAAATTAAAAACAAGATTTTCAATAAAAAATTAAACACAAATTAAACGGTTTCGAAATACGTAAAATTTTCTTAACATATCAGTATTTCAAAAGTGCAAAAAAATGGAGAAAAAACTTAAGGATACCATTTGAGGGTCCAGTTTATACATATATAGGTATAACACTTTCTTCACAAAGTTATATACAGTTATGGAAATTTAAACATTTGAGATTGTAAAAATCACGTTATAAATGAATTTGAAAATATTCTTTATACTTTTACGATATGAATTAAATATATAAAATAATAACATTCATAATACATTTTATTTATATTATTTTCTTTTATAACTTATCTTTAAAACTTATTTTATTATTTTGTACATTATTACACATTATATAACTTATTCATTTGATTTAAACTATACGTTAATTATAACTCTAAGTAACTTAAATAATGACAAATTCTCAAAGAAGGACTGTTCATAAGTTTAGTCTCAGTCTCGAGAGACATAACAGATAATCATGATATAGGATGAAAACAAAATGAAGCAGGAAAAGCAATTTGCGTAATTAGGAATCAGCTTAGTTCTTTGTTATTCACCATTTACCGTTTGTTTGCAATATAAAATGTAGAGTTCAGTTAGAGAAAGATTTAAAATTAGATTTAGATAGCAAAATGTAGAAGGTGATGGACCATAATATACCATGACAATTTAACGAATAGTGATTTATAGATTAAATTTTTGAAATAGTTATTGATTATATAATTATATTTTAATTTGCTTTAGACATGAGTAATGATTTGATTTGATATACTTTTGTAAAATGAGTGTAATTAAATGTTTTCTTTTTATAATTTGGTTAATTCTTTTAAAAAGTTATAAATTATTTAATAAATATAAACCTATAGATGTCTTTTATAAGTTGCGAATAAAAAGTTAGAAAATATTTCGTATACATAAAAATATATAATGAATTATAGACTTGATTGATTTTAAATTATCTATAAACTTTATATACTAATAAATGAATTTAAAAAATAAGCTTGACATGCCTTCCAATCAAATATCTATAAGCACAATTTTGATTTCATAATATACTATACAATATATGCTATATATAGTTAATTGCATAGAATAATTATACATAAAAATGTTAACTCTTTTTGATTCTGTATGCAGTTTCACAATACTCTTTATCTACCCACCCATGCAAACTTCATAGAAATACAACGATTTTCCATCGAAAAAATTACAATTCAATGAATATGAAATCAATAAGAGTTGAAACTCTATGTATAATTACTCTATGGTAAATTTAGTTTTATTCCTAAAACTTCGAAAGTAAATGTGCATTCGAGTTTCGTTGGAACAAACTATCAAATAGTTTCTCACCTGTCAGAGGCATTCGTTCATCATCGCTGAGCATGTTTTCTTTCCACTCACTCCGAGTTGATCGAAGAAGACAAAATGAAACTTCCTGAAAATTATTGAATAGAAGAAATCCGCAATCAGTCATTTTTGTTTATTTAATAAATAATTTAATCAAATAACAAATCAAAAGTAAAAATTAAATAAAGTATGCTTAAATTATTATTAAATTCTGTCAAACTATTCTTTTGATTTAAAGTAAACTTTTATGTAAAGAATAGAATTATAAAAGAATTATGTAAAGTAGAATTATAAGTATATAGAATAAGTACAGAAACCCTGCAAAAAATATTAGTCTATTGAGTTCATTAAAATATAAATAAATTTATCAATTAAAATCAATAATCCATATCTATGAGTAATTTAATTATAATTATAATCATAAAAATATAAATAATTTAATTATAATAAGTCAATACAAATATCGAATTTTAAAATAAAACTTTAAAAATTTATTTTTTTCCGGATAACCAACAGAATAAATTTTTTCAAATTAAAGATGTTAGGAAAGTAATTGTTAAATATAATTTTAGATATTTTGCAAAATTTGATAGTGATATAAATTGAAGTAAAATTATGAAAAAATATTTCACGATCAAAAGTGTCACATAATTTCCACAGTTCTTTGTTTGCAGAACATAATATATGCTGGACTATAAGACAGAAAGATTCTTGACAACTTGTCAATACAGAACACGACAGTATTAAGGTGGATGGCTGGATTTCGTAGCATCAGTCAAAATCAGAACTGACTTTAAATCAACACGTAAAATATCTACCGCATGGCTGAGTCAACAACTATATAGGGCTTTACAGCAAGACAAATTTATAGACAAAAGTGTTCCTCCCATATATACACTCAAGTATTATATATATGTTGGGACTTTTTGTGAAATATGTCATTAATGTGTCAGTAATTCTGTCAAATAATAAGAAAGTCGTCTAAAATATTAAACATAACAAGAAGGCTTGTAAAATCCTACTACATAAAGTATTCGTCAAACTGTAATATAATCCTTTCGCTTTATTGGAGCCGTGAAAAAAAAATATTTATAAAATAATATTATTCCCTATTTAAAAGCATACTACTTTATTAGATTTGTTGCAGTAGGTAGAACAAAGGTATTAAACAATTGTAATTGAATTGATTTGTGAAGTAAATATATTTTACACAAAATTATTTACAATTGTATTATACCTGTCATCATAATGCAATACATAATTATTGATGACAAAGGTTAAATTATCATTATATTTGTATTGAATAAATTATTTTTTATTCATTTGTTATTGAAACAAAAGCTATAAATTATGTTAAAATTCAATTAGTATAAAAACACGAACAAATCGTTTGAGACTGGTTGAGAGATAAAATATATTATAAAACAATTTAACCTCCCATAAAATTTATTTCCGAATTATAGAAATCATTAATCAAATCACAAGCTACAAAGAGAAAACATACATAAAGAACTAATTATATAATTAGGACAAACAGGATCTAACGAAGATCAACTTGTATATTACTCAATTAATAAAAAACGTATTGGTTTTAATCGATAATATATAGAGTTCAACTTGCTTTTTCCTTGCTATATATCAGTTACAAACTTCCTATTTGGACAAATATCATCAAACAAAAAAGCGACACTGATAATAAGGAGGAAGTAATTCCCACTGACAGTACGATTGCGTTGATTCTGTTATTGGCAAGCATTTTCAGAATAATGGTCAAATCAACCATCAAATATATAAACACAATCTATCAAACAAATTAAAATGTAAGTTTGAAAATAATCTAGCTCAAGAGAGATATAAAACGGTGATTGTCAGCAATATTTATGAAACTATATATACAGAGGCGGGATATACCTATGTTAAACTTTTATCAGTAAAGTAGTGGTGAACAAATAAGAATTACTGGGTGCCGCTGTTTTTTATAGTGCAAACCAATAAACCGACATTGTGATCCGTTTTATCGTTTGCTCTGCTTCTCGACAAAAGCTTGTTTCATCCACGCAAAAGCAAGAGATAACACGAGTTGCAAATTATTAACTTTAGAAAAAAATAATAATTATGTATTAGATGAAGATCAGCTCGTGAACTCAGCGGCCAAAATAATAATCACATTCGGAAATTAATTTTTTGGTTTATTTCCTCTGTCAGTTTATTTTTTCAATCGTGCAAATTCTTTTGAACGGTCAGCGTCATGGTTCCTACAGAATTCCCACCTGAATTTCACATCATTTGTAATAAGGGATTTTTATTTAATTGGAAAAATTCGGCAACTTAATTAAAAGTAATAAATATTTTATATCACATCACGTGAAGTATGCGTTCTTATTGAAGTTGTATTACAGAGGGAATATTGTGATATAATAAGATACTTTTCTACCACAATGCTTTAACCTTTAAATAATTCTCAGATTATAAAAGTCTTAAAAGGGAGCAATCCATTATATTATAATAGCTCAACTATTTATAGCTCGGCCAGAATCTAGGTTGTGCTTTTTGAATTTATAAAATCAGTATTATTATATTGTAGAGCGCAATTTAGTTTATCTTTAAATCGATTGTCGGCAACTTAAGAAAAAAATCCCATGGGAAAGAGAAAAGTATAGCCGTGGTAATTCAATCTCACAATCTGAAAATATCAATAGTTTTCAATAAATTTTAGTAAGTACTTATAAGTATTTGTGGATAAATATGATGGACACATCCTCTCTAATAGAATAAATGATTAGTACAACACTATAGACGGGAGTATTGCAGCTTGCAATATTGTGATTAAGGTATAGAAACAATTATCTGTGACATTTTTAGAGGTCATGTATTATACAAGAGTTGTAATTATACTGATGTATTAATTATTATTAATATATTTTCTACAAAAAATATATTTTAAAAACTCACAAACTAACATTGAAACATATTATTTGAGTTCTATAACAATTTATAATATCCCTATATGATTAAATTTAAAATAACTTATTTTCAGATTAATAACCGTTTATATTTATTAAATTTAAATATATTAAAGTGCGTATTAAAAATAAAGTATAATTTATTTTAAAATATATAGGTTTTATAAAATAGGTATCCATTCCTCTTGATAATTAAAATTCTTAATTTTCACTTGAATTCAATATTATGGTTATATATTGAAATTTTTATAGAATTTCGACAAAATAAAATTTTTCCATTGAAAACTTTTCAGTATACACAAGTGACGTATTTTAACAATATTTAAATTATATATATATATTATGACTATGACGTACTATATGTACTATGTACTATATAAGAAAAAGAAAATGATGCTTATATATACTTAAATTGTACCTAATAAGTATGAATGGTAAATTTATATTAAGTATGCGACTTTTATTATTCGTATATTAAATGAATTTTATAGGAAATTATTTAAAAATTTAATAAATATTCTACAATAAATAAAATATTTATAAATAGATAAAACACGTGAATGATTAAAAATTATTTGAATAGAGTCCTTTTCGTTGGAGTTGTACCATAGACATTACACTATATAACTATAACATTTATTAAATATTAAAGCATAAAAATCCGAATTCTTAGATCGACATATATTTCAAATAATTTATTTTCATAGATATTGTATATTATCGCGTGTATATCATCGCGTGTATATGGCAAATCCAGAGTTGTGATTGGTTAAATAATTTGAAAATAACTTTAACAGAATTTATATATTTAATTGATACATATAAACAATTATTGAATTAAATATTACTACATTAATTACTAATATTAATAATATTAGTAATATTAGTAATATTAATAACTAATAATATTGAATTTTTGTCAGGATCGACAGAAACAGATACTAAGTGACAACAATAAGCTAGATTACCAATCTAGTTAAACTTAAACAAAGATAGTATATCTATGTTTTTTAGATTTAGATTAATTCATTCAATAATTAGTGATTTAAAAAAATTATAGATAGGTTTATTTAGAAAAGTATAATTTTCTTGAATTTATAAACTACTATATAGTTTAATCTGTAAATAGCTTAAATTTTTGGACACAATTTATCGAAGATCTGAAGAGTTTAAATTCTAACAACATTATTGTAAAGACTACATAAAATATAGAGAACTATGATGCCACATTATTTGATTAATATATAAAATAATACGGACTTACAAAATGAAAAGCATCCCCAGAAAAAGTGCTAACATCGCCTGATCAATTTGGGATATTTGGTCATGATTTATATGAAGAGTTGATCCAAATTATACATTAAGACACGAATGTTTGTGGAGAGATACAGTTGTTAATTTATTGCTACAATTTCCCTTATCAATAAGCTTCTTGCAACAAAAATCATATAAAGCGGGGTCAAAATGTCGTATGTGGGCAATATTATATTCTTGAGAATGTGGTATAAACTTAAAATGACTTTTTTTCGAAAGAGGACAAATTTGATCTTATCTTAAATAAAGAACATTGAGGCTGCCAAAAAGGATCATATAGAATAACAAGACTTATAGTTAAATATAAAATTATAGTAAAATTTTATTGGCAATGGCAAAGGCCATTGACAATGTGAGTATAAAACCTGATATATAGGCGACCTCTTCAATTTTATCTGAATTCTGAGTTAAAATGTTTATTATATTTGGAAGATATTTTTTCTGCTTCAACTGCAGTATAATGAACCAGTGCGATGTTATCGCATATTGAGTTCATGTGATTCTTTATTTACATCGATATAATTTATAAGTAAACAAGAGCTTCATAAACATGTTTTTCTAGCGTTCACCTATAATGATAACAACAATTTTCATTTATTATTCAATCATTGAAAATCCATATTCATAGCTATCCGCAGATTTTTAATGGGAGGGGGCGGAGAGGGACACTGTACAAATTGGTGTCCCAGAATACTAATCGAGGGCGTATTTATTTTGAGATGAAAGGGGATGGAACAACATTTAATGAGGGGCTGGTAATAGTGTCCTTGGGAATGCCGATTTCGTTTTAGGATGGAAAGAATAAGACGTAACGTGCAGGACTTTCAAAGGGTATCAATTTATTTTATTGACTTTTTATAGCATCATGGCATTATCAATTTTAAAAGCTCAATAAAATAAAAGTTATAAATAAGAGTAAAGAGTAAGAAGGATACAAAAGGAATAATATTAATTGAAATATAATTTTGAAAATCCAATTGAATTTTTTTAGAAATGAATGAATTAAAAATGTTTTACTAATTACTGTCTTACTAAACATACAAACATTGAAATAAAAAATATATGAAAACTTCAATTAAAATGCTATAGAACAATTTTCTATTTTAGATGAAAATATTAAATATTATTATATATCGAATTTTTAAACTGTAGAAAAAAAATATTTTATGAATTATAACTTGAATTAAATGCAAATTTTAAACAATATATAATTTTAAAAAATGTCTTTGCAAATGAATAAGAACAACCAATTCAATCAAATGAATAAAAAATCAAGCTGTCATGACCAACATAATCATGAAAAATAATGAAGTCCCAAAATTATAATGGGCACTTTATATTTAGACTGACTTCCGATATTCATTACAGTTATCATTAGGAAAATTAAATTTAAAACACAACTTTCATAATGATGAATGGCTTTATCTCAAATACGTATATATATATGGCTTTTTAAATATAAATTGTAGCATTTCTATAACTTTGTTATTGATTTGTTATCACATTTGATGTTTGTAATTATTTATTATATGCAATGACTTTATTTTCTCAACATATTATACTGAACAATTTATATTTGTGACCGAGTTTGACATGAAAGCTTCGTTTTTTATTTTATAATAAAAATGTTCATTTTGTTGAATCACGTGGTTTGTTCTTACAACTTATTATAATTATTTTTTCGATATATATAAAAGGAATTAAAAGTCAATATATAAGTTGATTCCATTTATTGTAATCGCTCACAAATCTATAAGTGAATATTATAGTATTTACTTTAGTTGCTTTGAATGTACAATGATCTAGATAACTTTTATATCCAAATAATTATGTCAAGTTACATATAGATATTGACAAACAAGGCACCTCACAATGTTTATACGAATGCGAGGGTATAGTAAATATTCAATCCTTAAGTTGACGAATGCAACTACAATAAAGGCAAATATTGGAACCTCCATATCACTGTGAAAATCAATACTGGTCTGTATATGAACAAACACATGTTAAAATAATATTCACAATAAGTATATCTGATATAAATATTTTAGGTGCTTTTAGTGATTTAATTTAATTATTTATGAAAACAATGTTCTGTTATAACTCACCTGTTTCATTTTTTCAAGTCCTCCGTTGAGTTTGCCTCCAAACGTTTTTATCATTCTGATGTCCGCAAAACAAGAAAGATAGAACTGAAAGGTCCGAATAAGAACTTCCCCGAACGACAACGACACTGAAAACAGAAACAATCAACAAGTCTCAGAAGAGAGCCGGTAAAGATAGCCAACATGAATCACATCCGTCAATTCTCTTGATTAATCCAGGATAATCTGACCGAATTCCTTAGTGAGAACCGAACAACTAACTGGCCGTAGTAGAGGCAGGCTAAAGAGGATAAGTTAAGTTGTAGGTGAAGAGGAGAGCTCCAACTGGGTTGTCAGAAGATAGAAATACAAACCCCCGCGCGCACACAGTCCTTCCGATGCCTACCAGAGGACGCGGCTACTGGAGAAGCGATGGAGAGACGGAAAGGCAGGAGGGAGTGGTTGTTTGGGGGATTAGAATTCAACCACCTTGCCGTATTCTGACACACTCGATATAGAACCAAATCGATTTGATCGAAATACGATGTGTGTACATGTAGGTATGTCAGATTGTAGTTGTAGTCTCTCAGTATACACAGGCAACATGTAGAGTTAACACAGTTAAGAGTTGCAACACTGGCAACACGTAGAGTTAACCCCTGATTTGGACGACCTCACTTTCAATGAAGAAAATTTACACGTGCCCGATTGGATTTCTCGGAATGATAAGAAGAACTGGATGGATCTCGCCTTTGGCACGTTGGGTTCACGACCACAAGAATTACTGTTGGGATCAGTGCAGGCGCAAGTCCAATCAACAAGCGACAAACAACACAAGTTGCTCGCAGTTTGCGGTTACTCCTCGGCGAGGTATTTTGTCTTCTTCTCATACAGCAACTTCAAAGCTATATACCGACCGACGATATTATTTTATTGACGCGGGTATAGCTTTGATGTCAAATACAAGGTATTTTAATATCATTAAAACTCTATTTCTCACTGTGCCAAAACAGCAATTAAATAGAAGCAGAGTTCACCGATGGACAGGATCCTGACAGGCCGACAGTAAACATCACCTGTAAAAACTTGACTAGCCTACGCTAAAAAACATCTGATGGTTTAATAAACTTCGCCACAACCACTATAGCGGGGTGGTATACACGGTGCGTCACAAATAAGGTCAACTTTTTCTGCCAGTTTTGATCTAGTTATTGGCACACAGATGCAGAATAGAAACAATAGATTTCTCCGATCGCTATTATAGGCCGCCGTTGGCTGAGGCACAGCTATATCAATCCCCCCAAAAGAAAATCTCCCTGGGTCTCCTTCCAACCTTCTTCCTACTCACATTATAGATCCTGTCAACATGATTCTGAATTAAGTTGTAACTATATAATCAAACGATAACAAGAGTTCCGGTGATTTCTTCAATAAAAAGTATAAAAGGCAGCCGCCGGAAATATATTTTAGCAAACTGCCACCCAGGCAATAGTGCCGAAGGCGGGGGAAAGGTTTTTTCGTGGAGTGAATTGTATCAATAAAACGGGCCAACCTACTGTATCTAATATAATACCAAAAATGATATGGAATCAGTTTCTGTTACAAAATAAATTGGAGCCATGCAGATGAAAAACACATATCTTTTCATTTCATCGTCTGTATAAGTAACGTAAAATATTTTAATCATTCGAACAATGTATTGAAACTGGATCAACAAATTTATTTAATGATATACATATATAGTCATTATTATAAGGCTATATTTAAAAAATATATTTTTAGAGACTTTGAAATCAATTAAAGACACATTCTATCTATAATAGGAAAATGGTTCCATGTTTACCAAAATACTTGT
>JAUZNC010033670.1:0-17738 GCA_034780395.1 Vannuccia rotundouncinata
TTTCCTATAATGTGACTAAATATTAATACCTATATATTCCCTAGCAACACTTGCTTTATTCTGCGTCAACAATGTCAACAACAGAAACTTAAGAGCAATAATTGAATATTGACAATAAAAATAGTATATTTATAAAAATAGACATAATTTATACATAAAATGTTTATCGTTAAAAATATAGTTTGAAATTTATAATATAAAGAAAGTCACAATATACCCAGGTAAAATATAATAATTGTACAGTTGAATTCATTTGCCTATATATTGGGCGTTTATCACAGAACAATGAATTAGCATGGACGGATGAATGCATACCAACCAAGCGAATGCATTTAGAAAAAATACTCATCTCTAAATACAGCAAAAACAACAACAGGGTTGATGCCAAGTTATTATAAACTGTAGTCAATTGTATAATTCAAAAGATATTTTAAACATGTAACGCAGTAAGGCTCCTTCAGCTACGAATTTAATAAACATTTTAACAATTTTCATAGCTTTAGTGAATGTTCGAGGTCTTCAATCGGCCACAAATCGAATTTGTATTATAATATAGATAATAATATAAAAAATTGATAATAAATTTTTCGATTGTCTGAATTATAGTTATGCACCAAGATTAATTGTGAATATTTAAAGAACACCAAGGTAAATTATGTAAAATATTCATTACAAACCAAGATTGTACTATACTAATCTTTCTGTAAGTGATGAAAAATTGTAGCTTCCTTATTTGTTCAATGAATCGATAAAAAAACGTCATTGGGTCAATATTTCCAAGTTCTACACATCATATACAGAGTAGGTTGAACTATAACAGACTACATTCTATTTTAAAATTTAGTTACATAACAAACATTACACAAGTAAAATTATTTGGGTCAACAGTTATAGGCAAAAGATTTAAAGAAATAACCAGTTGAATCATGTAACCATAAGTATGGTTTGAACGGTGTTCTAATTTATGTAAAGTATTATATTATTATAACGAATATAGATTAAATGATAGACTATTTTATAAACTATATACAAATAAAAGAGTGATTTAAAAGCATCGTCTGATATTGCTGGACATATTTAACAAATACTTAATTATAATATAGTTATAATCAGACAAGACAATCCTCTTTGTAAATATTCATAAGAGTACAATTTCAACTCTTTAATTGTTGGTGTATTATCTGACAAACTTGATATATTCTCAATTATGACCACCGGTTAGATAGTTTAGTTATTTAAATTGCATTTTATTTTAATTTTAATACTTATTCTTTCATTTCAGTTATTAAAAAAGAAGAATTTCCCCCAAATGATACTTCATGATTTTATTAAAAAACTATTTTTTATGGTAATGAATGTTTTAGCAAACATAAGTTTGAAATAAAAACTGAATAACCAAAAACAAATTACGTTTATATATATTTAATGAGTTGATTTTATCCCAGTGGTTAGAGATAAAAAAATGTACATAATAAATAGAATGTATGAAATTTAGTCAGAATATATGTTTTTCATTTGATATGTTTTATTTAATTTAACTCATCTTTTCATTTGTACAAAAATACTTGAAATATGCGCAAAACAGTTGAAAATTGGAACCACGACGGTCCTGTGCGTGGCAATGACAGAACCTAATGGATCACCTTTGTCTATCCGGGGAATCCATCAAAAAAGTGGAAGAAGATGATGACACGGGTGCTGATCCTCCCTTCCTCACTCAATGGATGGATGATGTGCAAATCATCTGTTCAAGTTAAGACCATTTGTAGTTAAAAGTGACTACAATGATGAGATGGCCGCTCTGTTGCCAGTCAGTATTGATATTACAGTCAAAGTTTGTCATCCAAACACGAATTTTTATTACTGAAGGAACGTCCAACTTCACATTAAAAAATATGAACCCATCAACCGAAACATTGTTCATAGACTTCACGGATGCCCCAACAACAAAATTCCAATTTTCAGTATAAATTTCCCTTCAGCATTCTCCTATATAATGGCTGGAAACTGTTTTTACTTTTTTATGAATGAATGTGTTTGTTGAATTTGAAGCTTCATTAAACAAATTTTCTATATCTCGTAAATAAACATTTGTAGTAGAGAAAATGAGGGTGTGATGTGATGGCGTGCATCGGCAATTGTTATCAATGGTCGAAACATCAAACTTCCACTCGGCGGAGAGCTGAGGGGACGTAGACGACACGAGAACTCCGTTATAGTGTCATGTTGCAGTTGTCGGCATTGGAAGAATGCAGTCGGAGTGGAACATTTGATTTACCTCTGAAGTATTCGGTAAGACGGTCGACACTCCTCTTAAGGAATACCGTCAATTGTGCCACGCAGCAAAATATCTACCAACTAAATACAATTCAGCCGAATATCAAGTCAGCGAGATAAAATGTAATCAATATAGTGAACAGTAATATGTAAAGAGACAGAGAATAATATTCACAGTATTTAAAGGTGACGCAATTAATAATAAACACAATTATAAGTGTCAACGCAATATTATAATAATTAAATATGAAACTCAACAGTGTTGTAAGAGAAAATATTTTTTGATGAATCACGTATTACAAAATCGTTATTGTAATTTTAATACCTATGTTGTTGTTGTTATAATTATTGCACTCAATTGATGATGTAATTCATTATTAGTTTATTCTATTCATTTAATAATATAAATTTATAATAGATTTATAAATGTTTATTTATTAACTAGCAATATTTAACAGTTATTTAATACTTTTTTCAACACTACATTATTATATAATTACATTTATTATATGCCAATTTTTTCAAATTATTAAGTTAAATTGTAAATGTTTGGGATCTTTTCTATTCACAATTGTTTCTTAAAAGTGAATGAAACTGATCGCTGACACGAACGTTAAAAATATAGATCATTATATAAATAATAATAATAATAATGCGTATATTAATGTATCAAATGGGAATCGAGATACAATACATAATTTTTATGAAATGCATATATAAAATAATTTGAATGTGCATGCAATAATATGAAAATGCATATATATAAATATGTACGTTTATAGCTAGGCAAGAAGAAGTAGAAGGATTAGAATTATGTTGGATTAGAAATTGAGCGAGTGAAAATAATAATGAAATAGATGAAAGGGACTACCGATTTAGTGTGGCAACACACGATTGTAAGCGAGACTGGTATGTATTGTGAAGCATTTCAGGCGTCTGGAGGATTTACAAAACGGCATAATCAATTTATTACGGAGGCCGAGGCGTGGAATAATGGGATTCAATATGTGGTTATGATTAATACATTTTTTAGAAGTGATATGCTTTGTTTGATCCTGCGCGAGAGCTCAGATCTTCAAAGAAGTTTAGCTGGCAATCGGTGAGTGCGGCGTTGTATATTTTGTCAAGATTTTGCTTTTGATTTAAGTAAAGTCCAATAAGAAAAAGTATGGATTTTGTAAGAGCAGTGTAGAGTCGCGATAGATCCCTTTTCGTGCTGAATTTTTATAATAATTCTAAGAATATGGAGAGTTTTTAATGAATGTTTAATTGCATTCGAGACGTGAGTATTCCACTTAATATCTGAACAGAGAAAAATACCGAGGTATTTAAACGTGGTAGTGCGTTTAATATTGGGTAGTTCGGGCGGTCTGAATTCTTTGTGACGAGTAAATGGACATAGAGGCACATTTTGCGGTGTTGATGGGTAATTTGTTGATGTGAGCCCAGTTTAAGTTGTTTTGTGATCATTGTGTGAATCGTTTGGTTGATCTGAATCAGAGGTGGTGGATGGTACAACAAGGGCGGTATCGTCTGCATAATTGATCACCAGGTTTTTATTATCATTCTGTGCATTGAGAGTTGAGGCGAAGATGCAGAAAAGAAAGGGACCGAGTAGGCTCCCCTGAGAAACACCAGACGCAACGTGACGCAGTGAGCTGTAAGTGTTTCCGATGCGAGTTCTTTGAGAGCGCTGGTAGAGGTAATTTTTTATCCAAAAAACAAGATCATTTGGGAGAAATTTCGAAATATGACGATCGATTAATAAATCATGGTTCAGTTAATCAAAATCTCTTGAGAAGTCGTAGAATACATTTCGACAGGTTCACATTCAGGATTATCGAGGTATTTGGTAATGAAGTCGTGTAGAAAGATCAAGGCACCGGTTGATGACGAGTTTGGTCGAAAACCGAATTGTAATTTGTCATAGGAGGACAATAAAATTTCTTTGAAGTAGTACAAGAAAATTTTTCAAGAAGCTATGCGGGGTAGATAGGAGTGACATCGGTCGCAGGTTGTTTATACTAAACAAGGCTACTTTTTGGGAGAGTAATGACGTCAGCAATTTTCCAGAAGAATGGAATTTTTCTTTGGGTGATGGATAGAGCGAAGATGGAGATGTGTAAGTGGTTCAGCTAGGAAATCAGCGCCGGTGTTTTAAAGAAAAGTTGGGATTTGGTCGTGACCACTGGCTTTGTGAGGATTTAGTTTACGAAGAAGCTTGTGAGTAAGTTTGACTGGAATGCTGGTTAGCAAAACATCAGGTGAATCGTTGTTTGCTAGAGAGTTGTAAAGCGAAGGATCTGAGAAAACTGAGATTAGTTTGTCGTTAATTTTATTAGCGGCCGTGAGGAAATTTTAGGATAGGAAGCGTAAAAAGCATGCATGGGATTAGTGGATTAGTTTTCTTTTATGTTTTAAATGGTATTCCAAATGTTTTTCTTTTTTTGTTAGCTGCCCCAGAAGCGCTTGGCTTTCTCGATTTTAACTTTCTCTTTCTCTTACTTGAATAGGTACAGCAGTATACTTGCAATATAAGTCCATTTAAATATATTATATAAAGTTATTTCAATTAATTATATTTACAAAAAGTTTCATTGAATAATATACCAGGGACGCACTTAAGGTATTTTTAGAAGTACGTTTCAGCTGTAATATATTTATTATATAATATTGTATTTAAATAAAGATAGTGGGTAGAATTTCATTGCATGCGAGTTGCCAAAGGGGGGGGGGGGTGTCGTTGTGTCGAACGACCCCCTTCTAATCTGAAGGGGCTCCTATTGAAGAGGGCCACCTACTACTGAAAGGGGCCCCTCTAGCGCTGTAAATGGGCCTCTCTTGATATGCAGATACCCCTTCTATAAGCGCGCGCCGCAAATATTTTATAAAATTAAAATTATATTGTCAGAATTACAGTATAAGATTTAATAAGATTTTATCTTATACATTAATATGACAAAACTTTAATAAATTTTTCGTAAAAGGAAATGTTGCACTATATATTACAGTTGTTTCCTCAAGTAGGAAATCTAAAATTAATTTAGTATACTATATGTATGACAATAAAAGATTAATGTGAAAAAGACATTGAATACTTGCGACCATTGCTTATATTGGAAAGAGGCATACATTATCAGCCAATCAGAGTCTACCAATACTAAATATAGAATGACGTGCTGTTTGATTCAAATTAATTTCTGTCCCAAACGTCAACGTCAACGTCATTTGACAGCAAACAGATTTTTCAAAATGTTGTTTTAGTTCTAAAAATAAATAATGAAAGCGGTTGCCTTTTCGTTTACGTAACTAAAGAAAGCTTTCGTTTTTTATTTCTTTGGCTGTCGAAAAAATGAATAATATTGTTTCAGATGTTTGTGATCCACGATATATTCGTGATTACAAATGTCAAGTATCTGTTGGAGAATTATACCGATGGATATTGGCAAAATTAACTGATAAAGAAATTAAACGAGCACTACACAAATATCGAGATTTAATGCCTCGACAATCAGATTGGAATAGGAAACTCACACAAGCTACTAATATTCCGGAATTAGGTTTCCGATATTTATACAGATGTGGTCAAATTGATGAAAGTAATCATAGAACAATGCAGAAAATGTTGAAATACATTGATCGACAGGATGTTTTGCCATATTTTGATACCATTCTTTATAATTCCAATAATGCAAATGCTTCTATAAAAAAATTGAAATCAGGTATGCAATCTTTTGAAAATTAATATCTTGAATTGAATTTTTTGGTGGATTATAAAATGATTATATATAAATCTGTTCATTAATATTATTAGCAATTAGTTATGGTATTATTCTTTTTCTATGTTCATTTTTTTTGGCAATTATATACCTAACATCTTAGACAATTCCTATCTTTTTATATATAAAATTTATATTAAAATATGTATGATATTGGCAAAAGGGCCATAGAAAAAATCATGTTTATATTGATGATTGATTTCAATAATGCTCTTTTTAATGATATTTTATATATAAAAAATCTTGAGAGATAAAATATATTTTATCATTCCAAAATTTAATGAATATTTATTTGTAATAAAATAAACTTTTGAAACATTTTAATATATGGGTTTGCCATTTATTCATATATGGCATTTTATTTAAATGGTACTATACAATTTGACTGTTGCTATTTGGACATACATCTGTCTACCTCACATACTCACCTCACATACTCACATGCATAAAACACAAACACTGTGTTCAAGGTGTGGAAGACCCAGCTTGAGTCTCAAAATAAGTTGGTTTAAAGCTTTGTATTGATTTTATTGATTATATTAATTTTATAGGTTTTCAATGTTTTTCCATGTTTTTGATATGCATAATTAAAGTATGTATGTCCAAATAGTAGATAAGAAGTACATCTGATAGACACTAATTTTATCAGTAGAGCACATAATTTGGACATATCACATATAGTGTTACAATTTTTACCTAATATGCGTACCTATATTAAATATTTTCATTAAAAATTGAATTTAGAAAAAAATTACTAGAGTTATATACTAAAGATATTCTTGTCACACCCACTAAACATATATTTTCTGGTTAGGCAAACTAATACTCTGCTCACCCCTTCCCCCACCTCTCCTCCCCTCTTCACTAAAGAGGCAGGGTAGCCAATCCAGTTCTAACATACCCATTATTCCATATTATATTCTTAATTATTAGGAAACAATTAAATAAATTTATAAAATTTCAATATTTTTTATATTTGAGAAATATTATCTTTAATGCAGTATAGTAAGCTTATTAAAAGGACAGTTACACTTGCTCATTATGTCTGAGGTTTATTATATCTGAGTTTTAAAAAAATCACAAATGTTTTATTCATTTAGATTCACAATTTATAAATAAATAACCATATTTTATTGAATATTTCCAAATCAACCAAACTTTATATATACAAATTCCATATTGACTTTGTTAAGTGTAATTTAAAAAAAAAGTATATAAAGTAAGATATGAATATAACTACATTGCATATAATTAGTTTGAAAATAATTGGTTTGCACATAATTACAGTTTGCACTTGTTTTAATTCACTAAAGACTTATATTTTATTTGCATATTAGGACAGTTTGTTTATTAGATTTTAACTGCAATTTTTAATTTATGAAAAATATCATGTCATTATAGCTCTAGTATCTTCATTCAACCAGATGTACAAAACTTATGCAAACTCTTTAACCAGCCATGTTTATTTAGCACCAACAGAAAGAGAGAAAAAATAGTCTTGTTTCAGGGTTCTTTAATGCAGCCAGAAATGTTATCATGATTATGTTAACATAATAGATGTAATTACTCAATAATACTTTGAGGTAGTTATTAAATAGATTGGATTAATCTGAAATGCTATAGTATAAAATTGAATAAGATAATTTTTTAATAAATTTTATTAGTTTGTTTAGGGTGCATAAAATTGACTCGGTTAGAATTAAAAATTTAGAAAACAATAAGTTTTAATAATTTAAAAACCTTAGAAAATGGGTAATTCAATGTTAATTTTTTTTCAATTCAGTTGATATTAGTTTAATTATTAATTGTAACAATAACTCAATTTCAATTATTGAAACATTTTTCTTATAAATTCAAGAATACAAATATTATTTCTAAATATATTTATTCTATTTATTGATCCTTATTAGTTAAAAAAAATTATTCATCACTAATTTTTTCCAATGAAAATTTGAATGGATAAACTTTATAATTGATACACTAGCTTAGATTGATAACATTTCTAATGAAGGGATTACAATTTGAAAAGATGTTTTTGGAACAAAATATTAATGAAATCATTCCACTGATTACCCCCAATTTGAATAAATTGCCATTTAAAAGATTACAACTAATAACATTTTTTTATTTATTTTACAAATTATGATGTTTAGTCACTATTTAAATAAATAATAATAATCTTAAATTAAATACTGTCATTTTTAAAAGTTTGCAATGGTATAAAATTCATTATTGTGTCAATAAGAGTCAATTCTTTAGTAAATAATATTGTTTTTATTTAAAATTTAATGCCTACAAATATATTAATAATTTCTATTTCTGAAAAAAATTCTATACTGACAAGAATTTCAATAAAAATGACCCAAATGGAAATGAGAAACACAGTAACAATTTTATATGTCATTAATTATCAAAAGAATGATCACTAAAGATGTAGCTGTTATGGAAAACTGCAGAACTTATACATACAACTAGCAATAAAGATTAATCTACTTCAATGTATAATACCATTTTCCTAAACATGCCAGTTTAATTAAGCTTTTAAAAAACACATTCAGATCTAATTGCTATCAAAACTAATATAATGTATTTTTATACTACTCAGAAAATGTGAGTAGTAAGGTCATTTAAAAACAAACATTTGTATAATATAACATTTGCCTATAATGACATGTTTTGTAGTTTCTTTTGAGGTGTTGTTATATCCATTTTCTACTGTATGTGCATTTTTGGAATTTTAAGTAATAGCTATTACCCATAACAAATCTGGGTAAATAAATTAAAAAAAAATCTATTACCCCAGATACTAAGTAATGCACCATTGTCCTAGAATGTCTTATTTTTGGAAATCATTTTATGAACAGGGTCTCCACCACTTAGGAAAACTTGAATTTACCTAGGTTTTGGATTTTTATTTTCCTTATCAGAAAAAAAAAAAATTCTAGAAATTTAAAAATTCAGTGTTGCCAATCAACCAGATTTATTCCCAATGTCCATTTATTAGTAGTACTACTTAGTAATACTGTTAAGACTGTCTAATTACATATTTTGTATTCTATATCTAAGGCAATTAAATGCATTTTAAATCATCATTTTTTAATAATTTTTTCTTTATAATCATAAATTTTTAGTTTGTGCTGTTTAAAATTTGCTGTTAAACTGTAGCAATTATGATGTTAGCCATTTTTACCCAGGGTGGCAAGATTGTCTTGTCATGAGCATTTTATTTATACCCACCACCATGGTGGCAAGACTATCTTTCCATGACAATTTCATTAGTTTTGCACATATAATGACTAGTTAAATCAATATAACCTAGATGTAAATTTGTTCTCCTTTGTTACCTATTGCATGGGAGAAAATATATACAAATTTTGATTGAATGATAGCATTAAATTGTGACTAATGAAATGAAAGCTATTTTAATAGAATTGTGTGCTTTGTTTTACTTCAACTTTTTAGATTATACAATTCCTAGGTTTTTATTTTTGATGCATTTATTTATAGAACTTAACATTCCTGAATTTGACAATATTTATATATATTTTATAATTTGCAAGTTTATATTTGAGGTATTAGGTTCCATATTAGGTACTATGTATTCATGTACAATAGAGCTCATGTATTTGGTAATTTTTTGGTATTAGAGTATTTTGTAATATAGTTTCATTTTATGTGTTTTTTCTAATAAGTTATTCATGTTTGCTTCTTTACGCTTGTCATCTTCTATTGAGCCTAAGGTTTGGTGGAGAATTTTGATAATAGGTAATTATCAATTACTTTATTTCTTGAAATTTTTGAAGCTTTTTGAAAAAGAATTAACATGAACCGAGGTCATCTGCATATAGATTTTTTTGTTGGACAATCTGAGGGATCTTTTGTTATACTTTACTATGTCTCATTAGGTCTGGTGTAGATATAGTAATTTACTAGATATAGATAGTATAGTGGAGAAATAATGAAGTACTGGCTTGTACTAAGCTTATATGCACATAGTGATAATCAGGAAAATATTTTAAGTGAAAAGGGAAAAATATATTTTATAATTGTTGGGCCACTTTGATGATCACCTTTTCCTCCAACCCACCACTCATGCATTCCACTGCTGTCCTCCATGTCCATGATGTATGTCCAACATCCAGCTCCTTCTGGGTCTTCCTAGTCCTCTGTCCACTTCAACCATTCCATGCATTATGGTGTGTGTAAGGGTACCGGACCTTCTGGTGATATGCCGAAACCATTACAACTCCCTTTGGTGTACTATCTCAAGCAGTGGCTCAGATGCTCTAATTAGACATACAATACCTAGAAGGCATCTCAAATGCTTCAATCCTTTTCACCAGGTTTCTGCCCAGGGTCCATTGTCTCACAGTTCAAAAGAAGTGTGAAGGTTTCCTGTTTGTTGAGTTTTCCTAACTGTCTTGCTGCAATAGCCAATCTGTTCTTTACTTCGGTATCCGAGGTGGCTGTCTTCATTCAGTGTAATATCGTTCTTTAAAGTAACCTTTACTTCACTCTTCTGCTGCAGAGTCTAATCTCTCAGTCAGTTGGGAAAGTTCGGCTTTAGTACCTGTGATCACTTCAATGTCATCCAAATACAAGTATTCCTTGAATTTTTATACCATACTAATTTTTTATAATTTTGAATTACATACAATAATATATTAAGATCAGTTCATTCAAAAAATCTAAATAATAATTACTAATCATATTAATAATCTGTTCTTTTATGTTATGCACATTTGAAATCGCCAAAAGACTTATCTTGTTAATGGTATAATGATCTCGTAAAGCCATGTTTGTGGTTTCACTTCATTTGTATTTTTTGTTTCAGTTTTGATTGACAAGGTGGAAAGTCATCTAATGCAAAGTGACCTTGATAGTGATGCTTTAATTTATCCGGAACCTGCTTACGAAATTAGTCAATGTCAACCCTTGGAAAGTGTTCGAATTA
This sequence comes from Vannuccia rotundouncinata, assembly GCA_034780395.1. Classification (NCBI taxonomy): domain Eukaryota; kingdom Metazoa; phylum Platyhelminthes; order Proseriata; family Coelogynoporidae; genus Vannuccia; species Vannuccia rotundouncinata. Next base: position 11,011 of record JAUZNC010033670.1, read on the forward strand.
CCAGGTAGTGATTAAAATATTTTCTTCCAACTCATGCTATTATTTTTACCTCATTTGTCATATGAGAAAATTTAAGGTATTGATTAATATTAACAGTGACTCCAAGCAATTAACCAAATCTACTAATTAATATATATATTTTTAAATTAATTACTTAATATTTTTTCATTTTCGCAACCCCTACTCTTTGGTTAAAAATATGAGCTTAAAAGTACTGATTAGAGTCACAAAGACATTTTTCAAAAAGTCTTGAAAAAAATTGCTCTGAAAAAAGTGTTAAATATTATTTTAGAAATGTGTGTGAACTCTGCTGATAAATAATGAATACGAATCTACAGTTCGATCAGTTGGTTTATGTTTATATGTAACAATTAACTTTAATAAATGTAATATGACTTGTTAAAGAGACTCTCTATTTTCTGTGATTGTTAATTTTGAACCTAAACATGTCTTTTAACTTAGATCTCATTCCAAACGCAAGAGCACGAGTGATGACCTTCGTCGATGCGTCACAGTAGCCAAGAAGCCACGCCGAAATTCTCTCAGTGGTAGTGCTGGAGCCAGTGGAAGCAATTCATCATCAGGCTGTCATGCCGGGTCCACCTCTGGAGCTTCCACGGCCGGGTCGAACCCCTCATCTCCCCTCAATGCTGCTGATTACATCAACGTTCTCATTCGCAATGCGGTCCAGGCGGCGGTAGTGGTCCCTCAACAAGCACAGGCAGCCGCTGGAGGCCAGCAGCAGGTTGTTGTTCTTGATGTGATTGGACAGAGGCCTGGCCCACGCCCCCCTGCGGTGCCAATTATACCGCCCATGCGCCCTCTACCCCCGGCCCCCTTGCCCAATGTTGCCATGGCAGGCGGGCACTACCGCCTTAATGGGGGAGGTCTGGGGGTCAGTCTTAGTTCGGAGTCAGGAGGCCCCTACTTCTGTCGTCTGCGAATGCGAATTCGAATGCATCAACCTGTGATTGTTCAGGAAATTTTGGTGAGTGATCCTTTTGTGTTGACGACTAGCTTACCATTTTTAAACTATTTGTAATGCCCAAATGGCGTGAGTAGTAGGGAAGGGGTATTTCTCAACCATTACCCCCCAGAAAAATACTCCTTTCCTACTACTGACGTGTCTATCTACTCTCATTCACAATAATATATTTAATTTACAGCGGGGCGTCCGGTCAGATCGTCAAGATGCATTCGAGCGTCAGCTGGACATTTTCAGCCAAACCAGCAACCAACTTCGACAGCGGGAGGCGGGAGAGGTCGTCTGCGACGTTCGCTTCACCGACCTTCAGTATTTGGAGTCCTTTTGGCGGGATTATGTGACCGGAGCGCTAAAGCAGTCGATGCGGGACATCCTGTTGATGGAGCCGGGAGGACGTCTCGCTGGGGATCTGCACATCTCCATTTCGCAGCAGGAGTATGAGATCGGTCGGGATGTGCTCATTCAGAACTTGAGCAGTTATCGAAGCTCTTCATCACAGGGGACTAAAACTCCCCCAGCTCCTGCTCCGTGGATGGCTTCCTCGTTTATCTGATCTAGTCTCAGTCCTGTCTGACATGTTAACTTATCCTCAACGTGACTGAGATGTGTCCCTTGTTTTCTTCTAAATTGATCTGCATCTCAAACTTTATTAATTATTGTGGTGTACATACGTAGTCTTGATTTTTTAGAGTTTGTATAAATTTAAAAAAATTGTTCAATTTTGCAATGTAGTAAACTTTTAAATGCTTTTTCATTATTTTTTATAAATTTAGAGATCATTCTTTTTGTGTATTCATTGGTACAATTATTACTCAATTTGTAAAATTCTATCTATAATATTTCAAAAGTCTTGGATTATTGCAAGATATGCGTATGAACAATGTTAAGTTCATTTTGTCATTAGTTTGTATTTTTAAAGACATTTGTAAAAAAATACCTGTAAATTTTTTTAGCTTTATAATTGTATGAGTTAATTTGTTACATTTTCCTGATTTTAATTGTTTGAATTGCTAATTGATTTTGCAATAGAAAATGTACAGAACTTTGTAGTTTTTTTATTGTAGTATGTACCTATATGCTTAATCTAAAGATTATTGTAAATTAACCTATGAAATCTGGATTAAGTTTGTATTAATTTGTTCTATTATTATATGATTTAAATAATGGTATGGAGAATTGTTAATCAATAAATGTATATTTTGAATATCGTTTGTTTTTTAAGACTGACTATATATTACTGTTTTTTACGTAATAAAATATAACCCTTGATCATATATAATGAAACAATCGGCTTGAATTGATTGTGATGATTTGAATTTTTTCTTTTGTAAAAATTAGAATTAATTTATACTTTCTTTTTTCACTATTATTGTAATTTTCGCAATAGTTAGTAGTTTAAAACCATTCAAAGTGTAAAATCTTATGCAATTTGAAAAGTATCGATGAATCAAATATTTCGAGTTAAACTTTTTAAATATGTTTTCTTTTTTTATAGTATATTTATTTAAATAATGATTTCAAAAATAATCAACGAAGCGGAGTTGTTTATAGATATTGAATAGTTTTGATCTAGCACTGTTACCTCATTAATGACAAATTATGTGTTCTTCAAATCGACCGGGAGCTTGTATGGACCCTTTTAATAAATATGATGTAGATCTGATAGACCACTGAAAAACGGGGAATAGGAATATTTATACAATATTACGTTACTTTACAACAAAATGAACATATAACAGATTTTTTCATATTAAAACTAAAAATGAACACGTCATCATATACTTGTATACATTTCAAAACTTTTAAAAACCTAATATTTAATTTATAAGAAAGAGTCATTTTCTTGTAAAGTAATGTAACATTGTATAAATATTCTTATGGGTGCAGCACAGCTGACAATATTTATTTCAATGGTCTAGCGGTAATGCGAATCTTCTAGGTATATTTGGTGAAATATTCTATCGTGAACTCCCAGACTATTCATTCAATTTTGTTCGTTAATTAAGGTAATCATTCTAATAACGAAGGTCTTATCGGATCGCTTAGTAATATTAATAATAACTCCGATACAATTATTAAAAGTGAATCTGGATTTTATAAAAAAAGACGTAACGTTTGTACAGTAGTCTTGCTGATATAGCTTTGACTAGTTCTGTAAAATAAATTGTATTAATATAATTTTACTACTTTTTAAAGCACAAGTACAATATTTTTAAATATATTTTTATTTTAATAAAATCGTTAATATATTTATAAATATAGTAAATGTATCATTTTTTACTGTCCATTAAATTTAGGAATTAATTCTAACAATGTATATTTGAAATATAAATTTGCAAGAATTGATACCCGATCTTATATTCGATTCTTTTAAAAAATGTCTACTGTTTTAATTTTTTGACTTGTAGAGTCTCAGTCGAAATAATAGAATAAAGTTAATCTTATAATTTATTTTTTGAAGCCTCTGATCGCTATATGATAATTCTACAAAAGTATAATTTTCTTACGTTGTGGTGTTCTACGATCTTTTGTCTCCATATAGGGGCTTTTTTCTTTGTAACTGGTTACATAAAACATATTTTAAAAAATTGAATAGCACCTATGTTTGAGAAGGGTATAAATAGTCCCCCCCCCTAAGCTGTGCAATTTTTATTGTTGATTACGTTTACTATTTTTTTTTAAATTTTCTTAAAATAATTTTAATTCAGTGGTCTAATAATGTCATTATTAAGAGGATACAGGTACTACTTTTAAAACAAAAGAAATATGTTGTCTACTTCATCAATTTATAGTAACTAACATTATACAAATAATCATTTTACAAACATGTATAAAAATACTGTATATATGTACAAAGAATATTATGCCTTTCACCAATACAACCTTCAACTCAAGATACATTTAAAATGTTGTTTCAATAATAAATAAATAAATAAATAAATAAATAGGGGAATGCGCTGTACAATAATAAATTATAAGTTCTATATGTACTCTATAAGCACCAAATATCAGATTTATATGAATAAATAAAAAAATTATGTACAGTTTATTATGAACAATGCACGGTCTTTCTAAATAAATATATTGTAAAAACAAATCCATGGTGGATGCTTTATTCCGATATGTTAAGTAATTCACTCCATAAACTACATGAATATTAATAGATAAGTACTCATTATATGTATAAGCAATACTCTTCTTTTGTGTAATCAAAAACAAGAGTTTTGCACATTTTGGCACACAAGGAATGAATAATCACAAATTATAAAAATACAATCAAATAACTATGTTGTAATATGATACGAAACAAATGTAATAATTCAATATATATGCTAAAATAATTGTCTATAGTTCTTGACTAGGTACACGTAGCATATTATTTACCAGGATTTGATATGTAATAATATGATTATGAAATATACTTTGCGTATTTATACATTTGTATTAAAAAATGAATTTTCAGTTTATAATTACAAAATTTTTATCTTAAAATACAAAATTACAATGGCCAATACAATACCTCACGAATCATTGAAAACTATAATGTTGTTTAATCGTAATCACAGGAGTTAGACTTGATCGTCTTTTGAGTAATTGTCATAACTCTGATTGAATTATTAATATCCTTCATTAATCTGAAATAGAAGGGATAGATGACTCAATTTAAATATATTATGTTATATTATAACACACACCCGTACATTAGTTTGAATTTTAAAAATATATATAATATTTTGTACTTTCAAAAAAATATAAAATAATTAAACCTATACGCCGGTACAAATATTCAATATATATATTTAAAAATATGTTGCTTGCGGTTTTAAATAAAATATCCCCAATCCAAATAAAAAACCTCAATCTAAACAGTGGTTTATATATATATAAGTATGTATTTAGACGATTCACAACTATACCGCAATATGGATTTGATATTAAATTAAGGAAATTCCTCAAATTTTTAATATGGGTAGAAATTCTATGTCAATACATGCATAAGACATTGTCTTGTAATTGAAATTGAAATTATAAAAATACAATTGACTCTGAAACAAAACAATATTTGAAACACAGATTGTCATTTTCATTTTAATATTTTTACAGTAATTAAATTGAATAATAGTTAAAATTAATTTTATTGATTTCAATACGATTTTTTATTTAAATATTATTCCATAATATTTCATTATGATTAGTCTATATAACATAAAATTAAAATATGGCAATTAAGCATAATTTAACAATATAAATAAATTAAACGATAATAACTTTAAATAAACTTGATATATAATTTTATATATTCTTACCATTTTTCATGCTTGGAAATTAGAACACCCCGCCGCTCGATTATTTATTCTCAGTGAAGGATCTCTCTTTCTTTGGCTTATATATAGTACAGGACGATCTATTATAATAGCAAAACTAGACGTGCGTTATATTTGCATAACGCGTACTGGATCATTGTCTCAATATATATATATTATAGGTGCCGGACTGAATATACCCAATAAAATTTCGGCAAATTTAAAGTGCTAATTGCCTCGTCCATCCAATACATGTTGAAATCACTAGGAAGGTGCAAGTACCTACCCACCTCTTCAACAAGACATTTAACACGCGGACACACGTATTAGGTACACACTGACTCAGTGTACTCATATGCAATATAGCCGAACGCAATATACACAATGTACACGGTAATTGTAACTAGATAAGTAACACATTATTGTAGATACGGCGAAGGTCTTATTTTATATATAAGGACATCGTTTTGTTTAATATTTAGAGACAATTTTATAATTTGGCTACTTTTAAGAAATATCGGAATATATTTATATAATTACACATATATAAAGCATATAATAAGCGTGTGTATAATAACAATTCAAGTATAGGTAAGTCAACGGATGTGTACAAAGTTTAGCAACAATGCACGCGTGGAATAACAGGCAGGTTGAAACGAACAACTTCAAAGTTCAAGAGCGGCTACTGATTATCTCGGGTGCAAGGGAGCATAGGTAATTATAATAAAACAAGTCATATAGGTTATCAATCACTACACATAATCAGTATAAATATATTGGAACATAAATGACTGTTATATCAGTGAATATTTATACAATTTTGTTACTGGGTGATCGAATTGAGATTATTTAATTGTATATTAAGCATGTTATTATCTTAATTTTTCGATCAATAAATTTAGTGATACTTTCTATAAAATAAATTCGATTCAATATTTGTTAATGTTTTAAAGTATCAGAAGGATCATTTTTATTGTTTTCTATAATTTGAAAAAATCTAAAATTTTGAAATATTGATTTTTTAAATTCAAAGAAACTCTCGATTAAATAAAAAGTGTCGAATGATGTTTTATTTTTGTCTAATTTTATTCAGTTTGCTATGAATTGTCGATTAGATTTAATAGAATAGAAAATTCTTGATTAAATCAAATAGTAGTTAAACTTTTGATAACCACAATTTTGTTTTAGAAAAAAGACATTATTTTTTTTAAGAACAGATCTTTTAACAAAACAAATATTACTAGAGCGCACCAGACTGAGGTTACAGATTACCTCCAATTATACGTATTATGTTATTGTATACGTATTATCAAATTTCAGATGTAACAGTGATCTAATTGTTACTTCATCTAAAAATAAATTAACTAGCTAACAAGTAATCGCAATATTATAAATTGTTTTTCAACCTAATTAAAGTGTTGTTTTTACATACTTTTCTA
>JAUZNC010033681.1:4046-17787 GCA_034780395.1 Vannuccia rotundouncinata
GTTGACAATGCACCTATTTTAAGCACTAAAATGTTTGAGGTAGAACTTAATTTAAAGCCTTCAATCAACAAACAACACATATTTTCCAGACATTACATTATAACAACAATAGATATGTAATTTCAATGGTGTTTTCAAAACAAACCATCCAGTCAACTATAAAAATTTTCTATAAATTTAGTTTTCAATAATTGCAGCTTTTTTTAATAATATGAATAATTGATATTTTACTATACAAATCTTTCTAAATTCTATTATGATTTTGCTAAGCCTTAGGACCCCAAAAAATAATGACCTTTAAATTATTTGCATGATTTCCAAATATTGTATTTTTTATAAAAATTAAAAAAAAACTATTTAAGTAATTTATTAAATTATTGTCTGTAAATCTGAATGACGTTACAAATTGTTCTCTATTTTTCTGTCAAAAATGTTTCAAAACATTGACAATCTGGTTCTAGACAAATACACAAAAAATACATTTAAAAATATGTATGACTTTTATTTTTCATAGAAACATTTTTGTATTTTTTGCACAAACCTCAATTTAATTACACATTGACTGATGTGAGCTTGTGATGTTAAGAATTTTTTGACCTAGGTGTCTCCATTATCTTGAGACAACATTAAGAGTTTCAAATCTCTTATATTATCGGCCAGCTCCATAAATGTTGGGTTAAAAATGTCATTGGGTGACAGGCATAGACAAAAGAACAGTAGACTGATGAAAGAGGTATTCAGCATTGTAAATAACCAATGAGAAAATTGTGCTTTAAAAAATTACTGGATTAATAATGTTTATTAATTAGAAAACTATAAAATTGCTTTTAAAATTGAAATACTCTTAATTAAATAGGATATATGGGTACAGCAGAGCATATTTATAAATGGAGGGAGAAAGTATTGGACTAAAATAATATGTTTTAAACCACTATGTAATATTGAATTTTTATTTAATTTTAGTACATAAAATAAACATAACATAAAAAGCAGTAAGGTAGAAAAATAATTACAAAATATATTAAGGTTATATTTCAAGATAAAATTATAAGTATAATGAAACATTACAGTGCCATATCTAGCATTGGTACAAGGCCTTTTTATTATGAAACATTGTAGCTATTAAAGGGTGCAAGGCAAAGTGTGCTCCCCTTGAATTTTAGGAAATTTAATACATTATTAGAAATTTCAAAACTTTTTGACTCACACAATCTTTATGAGCCCTTATTTTATTTTTTTTAAATGTTTTTTTTTGAATAATGACATAAAAATAGAACTCCAAACCTGGCTATAATATAGTCAATTAGTATAATAAAAATGCCATTTTATATTTATATGTGACTATTATAACTGAAATTATAATGAATATGTTGCTTTTGTTCTGTCCATGTTAATATTGTCTTATTGATTTTATTTCTAGAACATGTTGTACTAGAAATTCAGAAATTTGTCTTTTTATTCAGAAATTTTTATATAATAGTAATCATATTATAATTATATTTTGTAATTTTGAGAATTATAGAAATAATTGAGATTTATCAGAATATTGGACAGTAAAGATTTAATATCCTATAGTATTCAGTGTGTAGGAGGGGGGCCTGTGCCTCTCTTTTTTTAAAAAACAAAATATTTAAAATGAGACACTGCACCACCTATGGCCACAAAACTTTAACAGAAATGTTTGAGATTTGGTGGCTGTAATAAACTCTTCTTTGCAAGCAGATGAGTCTTTAAATAATCTAGTCCTTCTAGATCCTAACTGTTGCCTTTAATTTCATCCTTCAAAGCCCATGTAGTATATGAAGACCACTGGATCCCATTTCAAGAAATTGACCACCAAGCTCATGCTTAAGATCATTAAAAACTTTTAATTAACTCATGGTCCATCCATACAAATGTTAATAACTTTTGAAATGTTATAATCAACCAAGGCATGCTTAAAGTATTCACACAGATCCAATGCTTATGAATGTTCCAAAAATTCTGATGTCCAATATTATGTTACAACTGGTCCTTCAGTTTTGGAGTCATCCCAAAATCTGATATGAACATCCATTTTGTTATTTTGAGAAACTTTATTAAGGCTCTCATAGAAGCTTATACTATAAAAGTTTGCTTATTTATTTGTTACAATAATTTTTCCTTCACACAAGGTGCTAGACCAAATGAAATCATATAAGTAGTTTTGTAATACCCTATTGTGAAGTTACAAGACATTTCCTTATCTGGAAACATGCATTGGAAAACATTTTCTAGCTTTAATGTAAACCAAAATAAAGTATGATTGAGTATAAGTTAAATTGGCAAACTATTTCAGCCTGTTTAGTACTTTATGTAATTGGTTAAAAATTTTAACACTAGCATCTTCTTTTGGTATGATAATATTAGTAATTATATATTGTGTCATTGAAGCATTAGCCATTTATGTGCTATTATTTTTTAAGTGAGTTGCTGAAGCTTTATGTGAGATTGAAGCAGATTTGCATATGTTACTCAATTTATTTTACCTTGTTGCAATCACTAATATTTGGTTTAACCAAAAAACATTTTTTTCCACTTGATAGTGCCTGTTTTTTAAAGATATTAAATCTTTTCTAAAATAAAAAAACAAGATTTTTAAATGTCATTTTACAGGGTGTTCAATTAACTAAGGATTACATATGAAAAAGTATATATGAATGCTTTTAATAATGGAAAACTAATCCCGAGATAATAATCCTAGTGATTATCTCAGTACCTACATATAAGACCTAATTTTGATATTTGACATGCCTTTATTTTTTCCAGTCATTTTTAAAATGTTCAATTACTTTTCAATGATTTTTCAGAGAACTATTTTTCCAGATTTTCCATGACCATGGGCACTATGCATAAGCAATATTATATAATATTTATGTAGATTTTAAATCTTGAAAGAGAACTTGAATCACAGGCAACAATCATCAATTAATTTTGTTTGCCAGCCGTGAGACATTATTTAGTTGAATGGTGAGTAGCTCGTCTATAATGGAAGTTAATAAGTGTCTTTTAATCAGTTTATTATTTTTTTCTATGGGACAGTATATTCATGGTCAACAAAAACAAAGCTCGGACTTTTTTGTAAGGGTTTTATGGAACTCAATTGACAATAATTTGAACAATACAAAAATAAGAATTATAAAAATATTAAATATTTACAAATTTGCGCCAACAAACAATCATATGTTACTATTTTATTTAATTAATCAAACAATATTGAAATTTGGTAGTCACTAATGAAGACACATTCACACTATGCTGGAGTTGCGTATGTTTATTAGTGCTAGAACTAGAGTTTTTTATTGCAACTCCAAAGATTAAAAATTGCAAAAAAAGCATATTGTGGACTTTGAAAAACTCATGAAACTCCTGTTTCATGATATTTTCCCCCTAATTAGATACTCAATAGTATTGACTTCAAAAATTATTTCGTGATAAGACTGTCTATATATCAATTGTTTCATGGCTCGCAGAAGTTCGATGTATACATCGGAGTTGACTGTATCACCTAGCTCTATCCAATACTTTTGGAAGAAATGCTTACCACATGAGGACACTGCTAAGTACATTCTCTCCATAGATGACGGCGTACATCCGTTTGACGCCGATCTCCATCTGGTCCCATGCACTACATTACGGGACAACCTTAAAACTTCTAATTATAACCTCCAATGAATTTTTGTACCTCCAGCACAGGGCCCAGTAGGCGAGAAACAAAATTGGGCCGTAATTTCATATTTCGCTTACACTTTTTACTGAAAAGTTTTAACCTTTTGTGTTTTCAAAAAGTTCTAACTGATTTAGTTTACTTGTCAGATTTATTATACTGATATAAGGAGACGCCCACTGTCATTCTTCGAACCTTACCGTGCTAAATGTGATTTCGTTACTTGCTTTCATTGACTAAAATATTATTTATCTAGACCGGCAAACTGATCAAAATAACCTCCAGAGCGCATGCGCACTTCAATTATATTAAAGAGGGGTTTAATCAATATTAATCGATTAATATATTAATATATTAATTAATTTTAGAATTTATGTTGAACTTCCGCCCATCAATTTGGCATTGATTATCGATACAGATATATTCCTCCGCGGACGTTTATTACCTAATATTGAATATTGGTCTGTTTATGCCACGCTTATATTATAAATGCGTGAGCAAAAGATCTCTTAAATAGGGTTCTACTATAGGCTCACTCATTAATAATATAAGCGTGGCATAAAACATTTAAGTGCACTCAAATTGACTGCATTGCTCACTTAAATTTATATCCTCACTTGGCTCATTTGGATACATGGACTCATCTAATATTTAGAAATTCTACCGGCCATGCAGTGAAAAGAATATTTTGTATCCATCGATATGTTCTATAATATATATATATTCATATAGGATTCATATATCTATATATATTCTAAATATTCATGTCATTTCTTCTCAAGGTTTCAATTAAAAATTCTTTTTTTTATTGAACTCCATTTCAACGTCTATAAGATTATGTGATAAAAGAAAAATTGACAAGTTGTCGGAAAATACCTTCTCAATGTTTAACCTTAGACAAAAGAACTGTGTGACTTATGGCCTGTCTTATATGATTTTGACTCAAAGATCAATAGGTATATAATAAACGATACGACGTGGGCGTTTTCTCTAACATATATAACGTTTTAATACTTATATATAATTTTGACATAATTTTGAAAAATTCAGATGACCACCAGTGATTAATTATCAATATATGTGCTATATATTCTAAAAGTGTTTTCCAAAGAGGTCACTGAATCAAAAGCCATTGAAACATACACGAAAAGTAAATTTATTTTAATTTTATATTAATAATGACTTAGAAGAATATTCACAACTTTTGGAAAATGGATTAATAATGTGTATAAATTGAAATATTAAATATTGCAAATATAAAATTATCGCAGAATAAAAATTAACAGAAAAATAGATTCCGAAAATATGAAATTGGAGAAGAGAAAATGTTGTGTATTTTGTTATTGCTATAACGACTATATTATATAGAAAGTTGATTGATGTTAGCACTTCGCTCAATTAGATATTCGTGTTTTTTGTATAATACCGAACCAACCGTCTGTTACAAATAAACTATTAAATAACTTTATATAAAAAATAAAGGGTTATGTTTTTAATTTTTTTTAACTCGGTTATATAACGAGCATATTTACATGCATGGTCGCTTATTATACTGTGTATATAATTTTATGTAAACTTGCATATCATTATAGGTATTATTAAAAACATCTCCAATAGATAAAAAATGAGTTCGTATATTTTATTATATCAAAAATTTACAACTTTTAATTATAGCGTATATGCTGATGCAAAGTTGCAAAGTACGAATTGCAAATGAGTTTCATTGAAAACAATCAATTTCGAAAAAAATTATTTCTGAAGTTTTAAATCTTCTGCATTCTACATTTCTAATTTATTGTTTATAAAATATTTGTCATTTTCTACCATACAGAATAATAACTACATTTAAATTTATTGGAACTTTAAATATTTTTTTGCGAACTAAAGTTAAATATTTAAATTAATCTTCCATTAAACCATCTTTAATTTTACTTTTCAAAATTCGTTTTTATTACCTATCTATCTTTTTGGAATATTTTTTCTCCATAATATAGGAAATTATTTTAGAGCGTCTTATAAATTCCTAAAAATATTGGCGTCTTTTTAGAAATAGCCAGGGCAGTCGTAAATTCGCTCCGCCGCCTCTGATATGATTATGTTATATATCATTGGCGAATTTCTAAGTTTCGCAATGGGGTGACTTCTATATTAGAAAATTTAATTTATTCATAATCAGGCTCATATAAATTAACCTTCAATATGATCATATGATCATGCGTAATATGATCTTGATGATGTAAATGCTCATGTAAATGATAATACAAATTTCATTGTATAGATTCAATAAAATATAAATGTTGTTGTAAACGGAATTTGTATAAACCTACAACCATTATATTATAGTGAGACAATGAATCATTCATTATATACCTACTTACTTAAGCAAAAACAAGAACAGCAAGAAGTAAGTAATATTGCAAAATCGGGCGACGAGATACGATTTTAATAATTAATAAATAATCGGACGGCGAAATGCTATACTGCAAAATGCGTTACAGCGAAATGCTATACTAACCCCTATAGACAGTCTCCTCCTCCCCCATATAACGCAACAACATACAGCAATAGAACCCTTCCACACAACATTTTTAGTTGAAAATCGCTCTAAAAAAGCTTATAAGATACCACGTATTTAGTGACATCCCGACTTTAAATTTTCGAGATCAATAGTAGTAACAAATACAAGTTAACGTTTATATTGAAAGAAGGCTTTTCGCTAAGTCGTATTCAAATTAAGAATAATTAGTGGTGATCACTTTTGAGTCTGATATTTTCGAGTTGGGTTCAACATTTTTATTTTATGATGGAATAAGTTTATATAAGTGCCAGAATAGTCATTGCGAAAAAACGTTTTTCAAACCAAACTTTAGTTAAGGATATATCGTGAAAAGGAGAATTAGGGCTTAGAAATGTATTTTTTTCTGAATGATTTAGAGAACAATTACCTCACAGCAATTCTCTATATTAAAAATATATTGTTGAATAATTATATGCCTGGAATATATCATCTCATCATAATATAAGTAATTTTCTAAAATTTTACATTGTTTAATATATATGAATAAATAAATATATATATTTAATGATACGAATAATTAATTTAAATATCATATATAGTTATATTATTTAAAAAAAACTTTTTATGCGACCAATTTTATATTTTTTATTATACAGGGTGCGATTTATTACAGTAATTTGTTGGAGAAAGAAATATTAGCTCTCTCAATGTTTACAATGTTCCGACATGCCGGTTATTAACCTGTAATAACGTAAGTAGTATGGAAGGTGTTTCTCTGTGACACTTTTTTCCTCCCCTCCCTTCCTTCCTCCCATTCATCCATGTTGAGTTTTTAGAGACTGGAGATGAGAATGTTGTCTTATTTATAGGAAAACTCTTAAGGGATAGGGGTGAGAGGTAATGATATTGGCCAATCATAGCTGACTGAACGACTTGATGAACGAACGACCCATACAAATGCCATATATATAAATATTAGGATAAAGCAGATTATAATAATTACTTATGCATTCTGCAGACACTGGAGAGAGAGAGGACCCGACAAGCTTGCAAAATTCCCCCGACGGCTTTTTGTCGCCCAGTAGAATGGTGGAGTAGGTTTTCGCACCCTCGATTGCCTGATGACGGATTTGGACTATCGTAAAGTTTAGACTCTCTACTTCACCAGTATTTCCGTGGGGACCGATATAGATCCTCGTTGAGACGTAGAAGAAACTGATACTTCCTCGCACCCATATCCTTGATCTGCATAGAATTGCCAATCCAATCGAATCCAGTAGTATTGCGTCCCAGCTTTGCCCAAGTAAATGTCCACATTCTCCCTAAACGTTGACTGCAATCCAGGAAAATATCTCTTAGAAGTTTTGGTAGCCCCGGAGCCTCCTTCGGATTGGAGAGAAATGTGGACAGCTTCTGATGATCCGGCGGTTCGACACCACACGTTTCCAGAGTCTGGGTATGCCGAGGACATTATTGTTGACAGGACCCTTGGGATTTGTGAAGATGGGTTTTAGACGAACGGGAAGTACAGACTGAAACGTCACCTCATAAATAAAATTGATAAAAAGCCATGATGAGAGTAAAGAGTAGATCGACCGAGAGACAACCGTCAGAGAGCTTGCAAGAAATTTTATTGAAATCAACAACTCACACATCTCCTTATATAGCATGATACTTTATTATCATTCGCCAGAATTTAACTAGTAGAGGGCTGCGAAATTTAATTAGTAAAGGTGTGTAAAAATTTAATTAGGTGGAAGCGGGGGGTGCTCTCGACCAATCAGATTTGATGAAAAGGGGCAGAGATCCACGTTTCATACTACTAACGTATATGAAAAAAATAAATTTTCTGTCTTCAAACAATCATAGTAAAAATAATATAAATTTTGGATATCTAAAAATACAATTATTTTTCTGTTTACGTTTCAAAAATTGCTTGAAATTTTAATTGTAAAATGTTTCTCCGAACTATGACATATTATATTCATATTTACATAATAATAATTTGTATTTATTAATTAAGTATCTTTGATATCAGACAAAAATTGTAAACTTTTTAATTATTTATAACACTTTTAAAATGTAATATTAATATTAAAAATTTATAAGTATTGTCATAAAAATAAAGTGATATTTAAAATCATTATAGCATAAAAACGCGTTCCTTGTATAAACTTCTTTATTGAACGGTAAACTAAAATAATGATACAAAAAGTACAATTACACAATAAGTACACTATTAATTTGAACTTTAACATAGGATAATATAGATAATATACTACAAAGGATAATATAGATAATATACTACATAGGATAATTACTAATTGTATACAATTTTACCAAATTAAGTATTCTAAATATGTTACACAGCATAAAATTACATAAAATTTAGATGTACCTTAAAATATAAAATATAATTGTAAAGAACAGTATTTTGTGATATGTTCAAAATTCGCCAAAAAAGAATGCAACTTTTAGTTGACTATATACTATATGGAAGCATATTTAAAAAAAAATATTTACGAAACAATCAGTTTTTTGTAGGTTTATATTTAATAAAATTGAAAACAAAAGTGATGAAAATTTTTGCTGTAGTTAACTTATCCTATATTATGATTAGTAATAAGTTAATGATATTAATTATATAAATATGTTTAACAGTCACAATAAGCGATATATAAATATGACTAATTTACAACAACAAAATTAAAAGCTTTAAAAGTAAGTATAAAATTAACCTCCCAAACTGTCAATTAATTAATACGGTATTTTAATTTATTGAATGACAATCAGAAATATTTTATCTTAAAAAAATGCTTTCAATTTCGTAAAAATGTATGATACATCAGTTTGGTAGTTTCATTTTCATTGCCATGTTAAGACAATTTCCAGAGAAAATATGTTAAGTAAATATGAAAATGTGATTCAATACAGTTATATATTAAGCTATTTTTGTGCACACAAGATTTTTGATAGAAAAAAAATAATCAGAAGGGGCACCGGACAGTCTTTTGATTTCAAAAATATAATTTATAAAAAAGATATAAAATAAAAGATCTCCAAAAATTGGTTTAAATGAAGTAAGAAAGTATAATAATACAGTACGTGGGGTACATATTCAAATTCCTGTTCCACTTCAACACGCTTATGAATACACCTTGGAAATGTATGGCTATAGAGCAGAAATTCTGTCACGTGATTCTATCTATGATCACTTCTTGAAGTTTGATGAGTTATTGCTGAAACAAACAAATTATCAATAGATTAGTTAATTAGATTAGAAATACTCAATAAACCTTTTAAAAAACTGATTCGAAATATTTCTAGCAATCGTCTGGCAAGAAAAACCATTTATTTTAAAATTAAGTACATTTTGTGAAATATTACTTTGATGAAATATGCACAAATATTACTTTGATGAAATATGCACAAATATTTTGTCCACATATTAATTGTTAATTTTGATAATTTATTTCCTAGATATTCCAATTATTTTGGTGTATATTAATCAATGTATAACAGAACAAAGAAGATGGATCACAATGGAGTACTGCCGAGTTCTTGCGAGAAGCTGTCTTGCCACCCGGGTACAAATGGTTAAGGTTGAACTCATAAATCACTATAATATATTTACAGAAGGTATTGAAGCTACACTTCTCAATATGAGTTGTTTGTTGAATCTTTATTTAAAGAAAATTCCAGAAGAATGTATTTTGGCTAAACAGTTGATTTGTGTGTGTTTTATTTGAATGAACTGCACGTTTTAGTTCGCGTTACTGTAGTTCTCGCTTCAGAATGATAGCATTAATGTTATCTAAAGCTTTATATATTTCTAACTGACGTTTACACCAGGAGGTTATTCGTTGACATTAAAAACACTGAACAAAAATGCAGATTCCTGTCCAGCTCAGAAAAGAATATTCCGAATCTCATTTCAAACAAACACATTTCAAAACACATAAAATTTCTAAA
Organism: Vannuccia rotundouncinata; assembly: GCA_034780395.1. Lineage (NCBI taxonomy): Eukaryota > Metazoa > Platyhelminthes > Proseriata > Coelogynoporidae > Vannuccia > Vannuccia rotundouncinata. The sequence goes on from JAUZNC010033681.1 coordinate 14,222, forward strand.
TTTCTATAAAACGAATTTCATCATATCTTTGATATCAAAAAATCCTCACACTTAAACTAACTTATCATCAACTATTTAGACACTTCAGAAACGAATTTAAATTACAAAAAAATAATTAATAAATAACATACTTGGGTGTTCAAACTCCACAAACAGATTCATGACAATATTGGGATCACCGAAGTTGAGGTTGTCCGAAACATTCCGTTTTAAGATCTTGCGTAGAATTGATAGTGCGCGCTGCTCTTCGGGAATGTTGTCAATCATACGGGAGACCAATTCCCTAATTAATAGTTCAAAATGAAACACTAAGTGTTATGTTTATGGTACAAATTCAAAATTCAATAGATTCACCTGCCAGGTATGATATAGTGAACACCATTAGTACCAGAGTAGTACCCAAGATTTCTTGCTACATCAAAACGGCCAATGATGCTGAAAGCTTCTCCAAGTAACTCTTTAGTATATTTACATCCTCCCATTGACAAGCAATCCTCAATTTCATGAATGCTCCTTAAGTATATTAAAAAATAATCTACATTTTGTATTATCAATAAAAACAACTAATGATATTTATTAATCTCTAAGTTTATCATAGGTTTATCGAAGAGACTAACCAGCATTTAGAAATTGATTCCTTTGAACAAAAACGTCCATCCGACAATAACAATTCGATTTGCTGGATTTCACCAAAAACAGTGAAATTTTTAACATAGTTTTCTGTTAAACTGGACATTTTAGAAGAGATAGCCGACTTTTAAAATAACTGAAAATGTAAAAAAAAGTCAGTCATTCATAATAACAATTTTTTGAAAAACATATATCATACACGTCCGCCGGCTCCGTCATATTTCGATGGGGGGTGAGGCAGATTTTGTAAAATTTTTGGCAAAATTTATAATATAAAAAATTATATATGTACATATATAATCGAACCAATTACATCTAGTACCAATTCTAACTAATAATTACTATCTATAAAAATGTTATAAAAACAATTACATTTACAGTATAGAGCAATAGTTTTGCGTTTAAATATATAGCGATAAAAAACTTTTGGTGTTGTGGGGAATGATAGTGCCGCTTCACCAACTTCAAAACGTACTGGAGCCTTTCTCTTCCGGGTTAGAAACGATTGATCGACATCGTTCTTTGAGGCTTCGATAATCACCTTCTTCGGGAAAAGATCGAAGTATTCTTCATTATTCTATGCTCTCAATGGTTACCATCTGTCAGTCTTGGCCTTCACCTGCTGACATGGTTGGCAGCGTTTTGCTAAGTTATGTTACAACAGCTGAATAACATTTTAGAAAGAAATTGAATTTATGCATTTGTGATTGCACCCCAATATTCGTGCCCTCATTTTAGTATCTTTAATTGTTTCCAGACACCATTCCAAGAGTTCAAGCAATGAATGTAATTCTGGATGACATTCTGATTGTGAAGCACGAACTGTCATCTATAAGTGGTACAAAGAAGTCGTAACTTTGGTGAAATATCGTCAACTTTGGAACGCTCAATGATATTAGCTAGCTAACTTTCTCGTTTTGGTGGTATAGAATAAAAACAGTTGTGAAAAAATGAATAACATAAAGAAGGTTATATATAAACAGTTAATATTATTTGTTCCGAAAAGAACCAACATTATTGGGATGAGGGCAAACATATAATGTAAAGAATATGTAATGAAATATGTAAAGGGATATATGTAAAGAATAATACAACCAAATGAATTATAATGAAGGTTACCATAGAAATAATTTTTGAATAGATTAACCTCGGAACCTCTGTAAGGCGCGACACTGACAGGGTTGTGATGCAACGACGGTTGGTTTACTTGTGGATGAATTAGTATGTACTCATCCGCTGCTCGCGAAGCCTCCTTGACAGAGCCAACTCTCTGCTCTTCCAGATTCATTCTGAGACTTGCAGGGACACAATTTTTGAAATCTTCTAACAACTGTCTTAAATTTCCAAAGTCTTGATCTGCATTGTAAGAAACCCACCACCTATGAAACAGATTCTCTTTTTCACGTGCAAATTCAAAGTATGTCTGCTTTTCTCCCTATTTATGATTACAAAATTTGTGTCTGGAACACAATTGTATGCGAGTAATATGGCTTTCTTTACTACAGAATAATTACTAGATTCGTCAATGGATAACGAAGAATACACTTCTTGGGCTTTGCCTCTCAACTGAGTCTGTAATAACAATGTCCACAATTCTATTTTCCATTATAAGCCTGACGCAATTTTTTCAAACTGTAAAAAATACATATCAACCTCTTTCTCTTGGAAAGGTGGTACAAAACGACTTGCCTTCCAAAATCGAATCGAGACTCCCTACTTTCAAAAGCGGGGCGTTATTTTGCATTTTATTAAATTCTAGTTCCCTTTCTCTTTCTCTTAATTTCATTTGCCTCTTTTCTTTTTGCACTTTTGCTTCTCCCGTCTGTTGACCTTCAAGCCACTCTTTTAATTCAACCCCAACTAGTCGTAATATTTCACCACATGCTATTAATCTCTCTATATACTATATCCATCACACCAGGTATGTACTTGCAGTTTAATGACAATAATACAACAACGACTGATTTTATAAAATCGATTACAAAGATAATAATATTAAACCAACACTATAATAGTTCGACACTATAAATGATGCAAATATATATATGAAATTCTTATCAACTAATGAAAATGACAACTAGACACGGTAACAGTTAATTAACATATATACTTGAATTATGAATTAAAAAATATAACAATAATCCCAAAATAACTGATCTCACCACCCCGTCGTTCGCTTGTTGGTATATTTCAATCGTTCAGTCACTTAGCACAACGGAATTCAACTAGCACGCGTGATGTGTCGAAGTGTCGTCGTCGTTATCTTCACGTCTATAAGCTGGATTATGCCCTCTTCTTAGTAAGTCGAACCGCAGGTCCTTGTATTCACTCGTCTTCGTATAGCCGAACTTATTCACGAACTCTTCAAATCCTTGCTACCAGATAATGGATCCCGGTATAGGGGGTTGATTGTACTACCCTATTTTAGTACTCAGTAGTATTATTAACCCGGGGTACTCTTAACCCGCTACACCGGCTTAGCCCCAATTGTTACGACCTGGGTTAGCCCCTATTGTGTAACTCAAGAGAATAACCAAGTATAAGCTCTAACTGACAAGTAACATCAACAGGACAATATAACACATATAAGAACAGATTGCGCAATGCGCCACATTATAATTAAGGTGCAGAGTTGTAATTATAACATGCAACAGACGTCATCATTGGTTAATGCTAAATGCAAGGTATGGTCGATTTTTAACCAAAATCATTCACTTAGATAGCGTTTTTATTGAATTGTCAATAATTATTTATAGTTAACGCATTAAATAGACTATAATGAATACAATGAATGCATAATATATACTTAGATATAGAGAATGTATCAATAGGTATTGAGAATGTATATATAGCTATAGTGAATGTATATATAGCTATAGTGAATGTATATATAGCTATAGTGAATGTATATATAGCTATAGTGAATGTATATATAG
>JAUZNC010033692.1:0-19760 GCA_034780395.1 Vannuccia rotundouncinata
AGTAAAGTAAAGTAAAGTAAAGTAAAGTAAAGTAAAGTAAAGTAAAGTAAAGTAAAGTAAAGTAAAGTAAAGTATTTATAAAATTATCGATAAAGATTCAAAAAAATTATTTAATGAAAAATAATATATTAGATACTTGTGAATCGATAACAACAATAAGCAGCGATTTTCAAAATTGACATTTTTTCGTTAAATTTTAACCAAAAATAATTAGTAAAATTTTTGTATGTTTTTTATTTTACTTTTATTTTAACTTTATTTTTATAGAGTTAAATATAATTATTCCAATTCGTTCTAATTATTTTTAGCAACTTTAAGTCGTTTATTAACTTATTTTTAGTCTGATTCGTTAAAATGTGGTGTTTTGTTAGAAATTTTTAATTTTTAAATTAGTCTTTATAAAAACAATAATCACACATTGTACAACTAGATTTCCGTTCAAATTTCACCATAAGCTTGATGATCATTCCGAAATTTCTTTTAATTAATATAATATAAATTACTAATCAATAAAAGTTTAAGTTCATTTTACTCCTCGTAAACCACCGATATATACAAAATATATATATAAATTTTATTTATATCTGAACAAATATGAACTTAAATAATTACTTTTTTGATAAATTGAGTCATTTTCTTTACAACACATGAGTTATAGAGTTTCGATGGGAGTGTAACATTTCACTATAATATAAACACAATATGAAATGACAAAAAAACACTATTTAAATAATGTACCTGCATATTGTATATTATCAACTAGAGATACATGTATCCTTTGTTTTAGTAAATACTATCTCGCTTTGCTTTATTAAAAGAAACTTTTCTGGTGTGATTTGTAAACTGAATCGATTGATAAGTGTTCAGATTCCAAAATTTTAGATTTTTTTGTCAATTGCATTTTATTTAATTTCCAATCTTTGTTTAAAAAACAGAAAAATTACTCTTTAATCTCTCTTCAAATTACAAACATTTTGCTTCTTTTAAATGTAACTTTTGATTAGAACAACATTGAACAAAGATTAAATAATATATAAACAAAATTTCTGATGAAAACGTGAAAAGTCGAAATAAAAATCGCATGATACGCCCTTCAGAAGATATATCTAAAAAGTGTCATGTTTTTTTGCAAATAAAAGTTATTTACATCAAATAAAGAAGTTTGCTTTGATGAAATTTCAAAGGTAAATATCTTCAACCAGAATTAATATTAATATAACAAATTCAGAAGACGACCAGTTTCCTGAGAGCAAATTTTCATCGGTTATATGCCTTTACGAATTAATACATTACGGAAATTAAATATTGACTAATTAATACCTACCATTTTCAAACTAAAAGTAATTACAGAAAAAAAACAGAGAACCCTTTCAAACCGAAAATTTCTGTAAAGTTGTGATTTTGTGAATTATGAATTCATAATCCGAATAACCACAATTTGGTTTTCTCAAATTTTCAATATAATTCTTGGTTATGTCTACTAATATTACTAAACAAAGTCTGGTTAAGAACTGGAAATATGTTTTTAAATGACTATACTTATATTAATAATGAACTAAGTTCAATTCTTCTGACTCAACAGTTGGAAATTCATCGTGTATGAATGTATGATTACTAAAACAGAGCTGTAAATATAGTAAATATTCAGATATTGTGAGACTATATAAGCTGAAATGGTTATTACAGACCAGACAATAATCAATTTATGCATTTTCAGTCTTTCATTTCAACTTTATGTTGACAGACAATATTTCATCGTATTTATTAACAACATTTAACTTGGATGAAATTAATAATTTCACAAAAAGTTACGAACATGAACAAAATAATTGATAATCTCATGAAAGGATATTAAATACTTATTTAATGAATTTTAGTGAATTAAATTGTTCAGTAAAATATATGGAACAACAGATTTGGGAATTTATTTCAATACATTATTACTATAATTGAATATTTATATTATATAGGGACCTCCAAAAAATAGAGTTTTTTATAAAATATAACATTTTTTTATCCTATTCAACAAAGTTCCCCAATATGTTATATTCATAATTATCTTTAAAATAGTTACCACCGGCTTCCATAACGAGGCGTAGGTGAGCAATGAGTTCGCCCAGCTCCTTTGAAATTTCTCAGTTGTGTTTGATGTCAAGAAGTCATTCAAATTTTGTCTCAGTTTATATGCATTAGAAAGTTTTGGCCTCGTCAAAAAGTTTCATAGTTCCTGAACAGATATCGGTCCATCAAGTTGAAGTCTGGTGAGTATACGCTGGCTGTTTGAGGAGAGAAATGTGATGTTGTTCCAACAATTGACGTTCAACATCTATCTGGGCGAACTCATTGTTCACCTACACCTGTTGTTGAAGCCGGTGGTAACTATTTGTAAGATAATTCTGAAGATAACACCATTTTATGAACTTTTTTTGAACATTAACTTTTGTTGAATATAAATTAATAAAATATGTTCTACTATTTATTTAAAATAAAGTTATTATTTATAAAAAACGAAATTTGTTTGGAGGCCCCTATATATAATTATGGTATTATACAATCGTATATCTAATTGACTTCCACTCTATATATAATGTGAATTAGAAATATGTTTATGTTTATTTTATTTTACTAATACATTTTTAAGGATTAAAAATTAAATAAAATATGTAATTTGTATTCTTAAAGTGCGAATGCTCGTTTATTTAAAACTCTTAAAAATTAAAAAAAATGTATCAAAAATACTTATATGTAACTTTAATTTCGTTATTAGCGATTTTTATAAATTTTAATAATGACATTTTTGATGATATATTTCACTGGATATAAAACTAAATTATGAAATAAATGATTCCAAGATTAATTAAACATGTCGAAATTATGGAGGCACATTTTAATTGACAGAATAATTTATAGGAATAAACAAAAAGCCAGTGTTTCACTAAAACTATAATTTATTTTACAAATTTTCGTAGATCCACTCCATAGCCGTGCATACATAACTTATAGTTTTATTGTAACACAAGATCTTTTGTATCTTCCTATTTTATTATATCATGTTGCAAAGGGAGAATCATTGATATTAACTTTTGTAAATTAAGTAATTATCTCGGTATTTCCAGAGACTTCAGTTGTATCATTTTTTCTGTCTAATAATAGTTCTGCAAATTCTAGAAATAAAATGTCATGGAAATTTCAATGTCATGATTGATACTGGTGAAATATAGTGTTTCTAATTTCGGTCGTTTTTCTTTTACGGATTATCTAAGAGACATATATAGTTCAGCTATAATAGTTGCTAGTATATATTTAAAACGTATGGCCGTTAGCACTCAGGTGAATAAGGATACATCGACAAATAACTTTTGTCTTTCTTAGCGGACTTTGGTTCAGCCCTCGCCCCCTCATCTCCTTTGCGGCGGTTTTATACAATATATTATTGCCTCATATAATAAAATTTTCGGAAACCCCTCCCCCTTCCTTAACGGCAAATGTCCGTTAAGAAAGACAAAAGTAATTTGTCGATGGCCCCTAAGTAGAGACATATTTTACAATTCTGTAATTTACCTTATAATTCCTTTCTAAACTTTCATTAGAGTTCTAAAGTAAATGCTACATTATCCTTAGAAGCATGTTAAATGGTCATTTTTGATTGTTAATCGAAGATTTTGACAATCACAATTTGCAGCATAAGCCTTTTAAGTATTTTCTTCTATTTAAATACATACATTTCTTCATAATATTTGAAAGTATAATTCTTATTACTACTCTACATAGAAATATGAGAAGAGAGGAAAAAGTTTTATCCGAAATAGAAGATAAAATTAACATTTTAAAAAAGATATACCAAATAAGACAAATACCTAAGACATAAACATTAAAAAATTAAACTCTATAAAAAAGAGATATTTTTAAAACAATTTTATGTTATCTACAATTAACTTATTATTATAATATATCTATAGTATGAATAACAAAAAACAGCTCTAAAAGAGATTTTGCAAATGTCTAGACAAGAGATAAATATATACTTTGAAAAATATGTCACGGTTTCAACATTCAAGACAAATGGACAATAATTCTAATAAATACTAATTTAATCTACATCAGATGAAAATAATATTATTTTATTTAACTTTCATCCAATATTCCTTAAACTAACATTTCATAAATAAATATTTCGGATATGTCATGAACATCCTTGATTCGTATCATTTCCGTTATATAAAAATATAAATTAATATCAGTAAGTATGATTTTCCTATTATGTATTGATTTAGCATTTAAAGCGTGTAAAATTTGGTTAATATTTTCTTTATTTATAACTACTTTTAACTGAACAAGACACAGTTAATATCATTTTAACAAACTTTGAATATATATTATAGCATTTAGTATGCATTAATTATTGTATTTTTAAAGGCTACATGTAAATTTAGTTTCCATTAGAAAAATTTAATTATTTATATTATATAATTAAATAATTATAACAATATTTCCAGAAAAAAAATCTAATTACAAATAAAAAAATAAAAACCAATAAGATAATAATTACGAAAAATAATATCATATGTAAAATCAATTATTAATAAAATATAATCAATGGTTATATAAAATTCAAAAGATAAATGATAGAATATAGAATATAGAATATACATAAACGCATCAAATACAGATAGTATGCATATATTATAGTATCTCATGTCTCATGTTTAGAGTAACAAAAGCTTATTGGATTAAGTAACGCACAACTATTATATATAGAGTATCACATGCTATTGTGCAGAGAGTAAAATATACCTAAAAGTATATTTTTTCCCCAACCTTTTTAATATGAGTTTAATAAAATTTATATTAAATTGTTTAATAGTTTTTATTATTAATGTGGATTTTTGCAGTTAGGTATTATGTGGCTTAGATCGCATATATAGTATGGCAAGGCTTACATATATTTTATTTAGTGATGACAAATAAACAATTAAAAGTCGGATTCAGATGAGATTCACTCAAGGTGAAAGTTACGAATGTGTCGATATTGTCATGAATCGGGTATTTAAAATGAAGAGCGTTGAATAAAACCATCTAAGTGTTCATTTTGACAACAAAACAAGTTTTTTTACTTTGTTTATATTTAATCGACGTCTGCAAACATTGTTTTGTTCTTTTTCTTTATACCTTGACTTACAATTGATTTCTTTCTTTCAATATATACTTTAGTTGTAGAAATCGATAAAGGTTGAATAATTGAGAACAGTTTGTAGGAGCTATTTAAAAATAGTTTAAATTTTGTATAGCCAGAAAAGTTCAGTTTTTTCTGTTTAGATTATTATATCGTTAATTTTAATATAATTTACGGAAGTTGTTAAAAGAAAGATTCATTTAAGTTATATTTATTTATTTTAACTGTAAAATCTATAAATGAGGAGAAAGGAATCATTTGCATATTTGAGAATAATTTAGATTTATGTAATCCCACTTTATTGATATAATTCTAAATTATTTACTTGTAAAACCGTTTTATCAGTTGTCTTAACAATAATGATTCAAATGTGTCTACGCTTTCAAAATTTCGATACATTTACAGCAATTTGACAATATTTCAAAACATTCCAAAATTCCAAAATAATATAATTGAGTTTCTTAGTTCGGTTGAGTTGATTATCTCACAATTTTCATTATGTATTTCTCTATTTTTATTGAAGCAAAACGATATAATATTAACCAATATATACTCAATACTCAATATGTAATTAATTTCAATTTTATCCTTTATATGATATAAATAAATATATTTTACAGTATTTTATGGAGTTCATATAAAAAGACCGTTTTGATGCAACATTTGTCAGCGTATTTGAGAACAATAAAAGAATTCATATATTAATTAAGAAAATTTCAAATAAAATAGCCGACGATTTTCTTGTACGATTAAATGAACTGTAAATATTTCTTCTTCTTGCCAAATATGTATATCGTATTCCGATTTAATCTGAAAATCCTTCTTAAGTCGAATCCCAGGGTGGTTGATTTTGTTAATTAAGAACTTTATATTTTTGAAACAAGCCATAAAGTAGCACATAAACTATAAACCGTATTGTTCACATCTAGCTTTGTATTAATTTATTCTGACTATTTATTATCAGTCTAATTAAATTTATTGGTAATAAAATGTAATTGAATTTCTTTCTTATTGCGTTTTCATTTTTAGTGCATAATTGTAATTTTAATTATTCATAAAATATTTTTTTAATTATCGCTGTGATATAAATGTGAGTGTTTTGAATTTTCAATTAAAATTAAAATTGTATCTTTTTAAATCTCACATATTTCTTTTCGTTACCTAGTAATATTGGATCCCTAGAATTTTCCTTAATTTGAACCAAAAACTTTAAAGAATAATATCAGCTCGAAGCACTTCGCTATCTCCACTTTTTGATATGTTTTTTGTTAGTACTAAATCATTAACTATATCAGCAAAATCATACCAGATGGCTACTGTCCAACTAATCGGATAATCGATTTTTTATATAAATCGATAATTAAATACTATACTGTTATTCTTGCTCATTAGGAAGACTTTTCTTCCCTAACTACCAAAGTATCTTTGCACTAAACAGCCAGTCAAAACAAATATCGGATTCTCAAAAACTCTATAATTATTTGTAAGCAGATTTTCTTTAAAACATATTTTACTTTTTAAAAGGATTTCAATGTTTATGAAACACGTGTCGAAACAAATATGACTAAAATATTTTTCAAAACCTATCCTGTATAGCAACATTTGGTTTTTTCATTTTCTTTAAACATAGATATCTAACTGCTCTGTTAATTACATATAGAAAGGAATTCATTTAGAGATTATGATTTTAAAACGTATTAATTTTGGACCAATAATCTAGCAGATATCTAGTTGGTGTTTTTAAAATTGGATAATTGATTTTAAAACTGTTTAAAAAATATTTAGTGTAAGTGAGAATGCAACCAATGATATCGTAATTAACTTCTCTATATTGGCAAACAACTACGTTTTAAAAACAGTGTCCGAAATAAATACGGGAAAATAAATAACAAACTGATTATAATAAATTAAATTGAATTAAATATACAAATCTCCAAAAAAACATATTGTTATTAATATAGCACATACGACCATAAAGGACTCATAATATGTATAAAAATTAAAAGAACTTACTTGTGCAAAGATATATGACCGATTTGGTCCTCTTCACAGCTCAATTAGTAAAATTATAGGCCGAACAAGATTTCACCTTTTTGTATTTCTGCCCGTTTTTATTTCCGACATAATTTCATTAAGTTTGCCGATCTAGATAAATATTATTACGGTATCAATGATTACAACAGTTTGACAAATCCACCTAAAAATTCGTCATTTTATTACACATGTGCTGACTTTATTATGACTAGGACTATGTGTGAATTATCCAAAATAAAACTCCACATTAATTGCATGACATTATAAATTACTTTTTAACATTTTAACCGTAAAATGTATATACAAATTTAATATAATTTTTTGTCAATTAAACTAAAATAACCTAAACTTACTAAATTAAATGAATAATTTTTTGATCGAAAAAACCCAGATATGGCATCTTAAATAAATAATCAATTATGCCTGACATATCAAGATCCGAAATATAAAATTATAGTTCCCTTGTCTTTAATTGATTTCAGAATAAATGAATTATTTATGAAATAATTATATGAGATTGTCTTGAAGTTATAGCTGTAGTAATCACAACTAAATAATTTGTATAGTTGGATGAAAATTAAATAGGCATTCAAAATAATTTGATTTTAAAATTGATAAAATTAAAATACTAATCAAATGAGTAGAAATCAAAGAAAACACAAATTTGTACTTTTTTGACTTTAAATTTTAAATTGATTTTAAATCTATTTAGCAATGCTGGAATATATTTCCAATTTAATTTTATTATAAACCTTTTTTTATTATATAATTTAAATGGAATTAAAGCTATTTTATCAAAGATTGTTTACAGTGTTTCATTTCAACTTGATATGTAATTATGTTTTTATTGCATTTATTACTAGTATAAAAATTCTTAAAATTTGTCAGTATTTCGTGAGTTTATTCTTGAGTATTTATTGTTTATATTACTGAGTATTTACGTACATTCCTGTATTTGATAGTTTATAGGTATTATATTTAAGTGAGTTTATATTCTATGAGATTATTCTAATAGTAATAATATTTTCCTCAGGTTTGTTTCTTCAGATAATATATATATATATTAGTCTGCACTTTGATCTAAAATAGTCAGGTATAGGTTCTATCTGGGTCCTACAAAATATAATGATTTATAACTCAGTCACAATAGGTTATCCCATTTTTTTATAGCCATGATGCAAATAATTGAAGCCATGAGGAGAGAGATAAGTGGATAAGTTAATCAACCAAGATATTAAGCATAATCGACATTGTAATCGGTTAAGCATTGTAAGTCAACAGTTAATAGACACTCATAAAATTTGTTAACAAATGTGGGTAGACAGTTGTCTTGTGATTAGCAAAATAATTTAGTGCATTGTGAATACGCCTGTAGATTATTGCTAAACCAAAACTAAAAAAAAAATATTTTTTTGATTGTGGATATGGCAATTAGTTTATATAAACTTATTACAAGTCAGTGATTTATATTCACTATATCTACATCCTGACAAATCTCTATAGCCGAGTAAACCTCCAACAATACCTAGTTCAGTCTACCAACAAAATTGTTTTAGATCGACCAACGATAAAAAATCTATCCAGATTACTTCAGCCTAACATTTTTTACAAAATGCACAAAATATTCCAAGAGATCTAGGGCACTTGATCATTTGAAGAACTTCTACAAAACCTTACCAAACAATTAACAAAATACGACAGAGAAATACCAGAACTAAAATATACATGAAGAAGCAAACTTGGGTGTTATATTATTATAATAAACTTCTAGAATGAAACTATACTACAAAATAATAACTGTTATACCAAAAAGCTATAAAATTCAAGAGTATTATGAAGGTGAATACCCCATAAAAGTTAGAAAATAAACTCATGAAATAAAAACTGACAAATACAGAATTTCTACAAATAATTCCAACAATAATAAAATATTTGTCCAATCTAACGAATAGATGTGAAATAAAAGTGCACAATCCTTATAAAATAGTTTTCATGAAATCTGTTGAAATTTACCTTTCCATGCAACAGAACATAATGTTTGAACACTTTATCTTATTCAGCACCGGGTCAGTTATTTAGAAATCGTCTAAATCTAATGTATTTGTCATGGCAAGGCAGTCTTGGCTTAGCAATAATCTACAGTCGTATTCACAATTTATGCACTAAATTATTTTGCTAATCACAAGACAACTGTCTACCCACATTTGTTAACAAATTTTATAAGTGTCTATTAACTGTTGACTTACAATGCTTAACCGATTACAGTGTCGATTATGCTTAATATCTTGGTTGATTAACTAACCCACTTATCTCTCTCCTCATGGCTTCAATTATTTGCATCATGGCTATAATAAAATGGGAAAACCTATTGTGACTGAGTTATAAATCATTATATTTTGTAGGACCCAGATAGAACCTATACCTGACTATTTTAGATCAAAGTGCAGACTAATATATATATATATTATCTGAAGAAACAAACCTGAGGAAAATATTATTACTATTAGAATAATCTCATAGAATATAAACTCACTTAAATATAATACCTATAAACTATCAAATACAGGAATGTACGTAAATACTCAGTAATATAAACAATAAATACTCAAGAATAAACTCACGAAATAGTGACAAATTTTAAGAATTTTATGTACTAGTAATAAATGCAATAAAAACATAAATAACATAACAAGTTGAAATGAAACACTGTAAACAATCTTTGATAAAATAGCTTTAATTCCATTAGATGACGGAATTGTCATATACAAGACAGTCTGGCCACCCCGGGGTGTGTGTGTACAAATGTGTATGTGCACGAATTACGAGTTAATAAATATTATCTCTAATGAATCTGTGAATGAAATAGAATTGAAAAATAGATTGATTTTGAGCGCATGAGAAATATTGTAGATTTTTATAAATTCAAGAAAATTTTTTTAATGTAATAATTAAAAAATACGTTTCGTTAGTATCCAAAATTACGGTGAATTATTGTTTATTATGGAATGGTTTATAGTTATACCGAACGACGTTACAAATTAATAAAAATGTGGCTTATAACATTTTATTTTTCAGCAGGGCGAATCATCCAATGCTGAAAGTTGTCACATTTTGATGAATTCTACGATGGAAAATTTTAGAATCACGAAAAATGGTAAATTACTACATGTTTGCCTTCTTTTAGTAAATTCCTGTTTTTATATTGAAATAAATATTTTGCTTGTTATTAATTACTTCTAAATAATTAGTTTCTTAAGAAATAAATAGGTCAATTTTACAAATTCAATATTTCTATTTACATAAATAATTATTTTCACAATATTTGAAAAGTACTTTTTAAATGAGTAAATGTCATTTTTTGCTATGCACAAATCAATTTATGTTAAATGTTAATCAAACTTTAAAAAAATAAATGTATAGGTATGCACTAAATTTTTTTAAATATTGGAAAAATAAGAGTTCTATATAAAATCCATAAAATATTTTGTTATATTTTGTTACATTCAATTCTCCATCCATTGAAAAGTATTCTCCATTCAATGAAAAATTGTCCATGCCCTGAAAAGCTAAACTTTTTAAATTCTTCAATCAATATGAAATGCCTACTTTTCAGTGCTTGCATACCAAAAAAATATTATTGAATAAATAAAAGTTTTTAAAACATGTTTTAAGTTTTACTGAGAAATTTAGTATAATCGTTAGCAAAATACTTTGAAATTCAACAAATGAAACTATCGGCAATACAAATTTTTGTTTAAATAGAATATATTTAGAGAAACATTCTTTTATTGCTTCCAGCATACGTAGAATGTTTATTTATTCATTCCAACAACAAGGAACTATATATATTTTTTTCATTTCTGACTTTATATAGCTAGATGTAAGTGCATTTTCTGACACTTGAATTTGACACTTAACTCATCATTTAATCTTTTTATGACACAACTTTATTTTATTTTACCTTTTTATTGTCATTCCAATTCTCTCAAAAATTATTGTTAAAAATTGTATGTATAGAAATTTGTTCTTATGTAAATCGCTATTGTATTTAAATAAACTACCTTACTCATTTTGAACCAATAGATACATTTCAAGAACATCGAAACAATGGTCGTCTTTATTGGGACACGGATGCAACCATGACCAGTTCAGTGTCTGATCCCTGGGTTCCCCATGAAGAAACCATATTTTGCGAGAATCTCGCAGCAAGGGAAGAACCAACCAATTATGAAATGGAAAACTTCTGTCCAACTTGCCGCCAGTCGGTTCATCGGCAACATTTGACGTCAACAAGTAATCACCACAACGAAAAGACAATAAGAAAAGAAGGCTACCATAACCCCGTTGTCCAGACCCATTCGAAAGGTATCTGGACTCAATTTGCACAACATTTAATCCGTTTTTGTGAAACTACGTCGCTTCGTGGAGTTCCAAGAATTGTTAAAACTCGAGACAAGAAGCGTCGCCTTCTCTGGGGATCTTTTGTAGCGGCATTCTTCTTTGGGTGTATTACGTGTATTTATTTCATTATTTCACAGTACAATCAACTAGACGTGATACATCAACCAAAAACTGTGTACGATGTTAACGTACCATTTCCTTCTATTACAGTGTGCAATCTGCGCCCCTTTTCCAGTAGAGCCAATATAGAACTGAAAAAGGCAAAAATTCTTCCTATGGATGATTATTTTCGTAAATTGAAAGATGTTTTAGTGAAAATACAGGCAACGCATGACAATGTAACAGACACATCTGTCAAGAAGAATGTATATAACAAATTTTTTCAATCTCAAATATACATGCAAAACCTTAGCCCAAATATCAACTTGGAGACTTTAGGTCATAGCCAGAACGAGCTTATACTTCACTGTAATTTGGTATACCGAAGTGGATCAACCTTATCCGGGAAAACATGTCATAATGGCGGGACCTGGTCCCGTACACAAAACGACATTTACCATAATTGTTACACCTACACTGTCGATGACGAGCTGCTTAATTCGACAAGGGGGCTTACCTTATCCGTGTATTTGAACAATCAAGTTGACACGGACTGCTACACTTGTCGGGACAAGGGATACATTTTCACTCAACTAACCGGTATGCGGCTTCAACTCCATGGGACCTCAACTTATCCCAATGTTGTGAACAAAGGGGTGAATCTAATGCCTGGTACTCTGACTGAAATACAACTCAAGACCAACGAATGGCACATGATGGAGCCTCCACACGGAAACTGCAGTTGGGACCATCCACCCACTGTGCAGTTTCAGAACAAAACATATAGCTATACGCAAGAAGCCTGTAGATACCAGGTTCAACAAGATTTGCTCGCAAAAACATGCGATTGTGTAGAATATATTTATCCAATTCCGGCCCATCTTAGTAGCTATGTGGAGCAATCCAAATACTGTATAAAGTTCCGCTTTTCTCCGAAGAGTAATGAACCAGTACAGCATTATTCTGTTAATTATACCGATAGTATATTTAAACCCGCTAACTGTTCAATACAAATTTCCTCACGTCTGGACTTCAAATACCAGTCTGACATGTTGAAAAGATGTCCGACACCATGCCTGTATTACACATATGACACAAGTATTAGTTCGGCTATTTGGCCGACAAAATCCGTTCAGAGGAAAATATATCTCAAATACGTAAATGACCAAATAAAATTTAAAAAATTGTTTTCCAAACCTATCCCTAAAAGAATACCTAAGAATAGGGTAGATCAAATAAAATTGTATCTAAAAGTTCTGGAGCAAATTATACCCCGGATGTCGGAATATTCGCAAGTAGACAATTTGACTAAACTTGGTAAAAAAAAGGAAGCCATCGAATTGCTCAAAAATCTAGACTTCATGGAGAAAAATTTTCTATCTATTCAGGTGTCCCGGTCAGATTTTGACGCGACAAAATTTGAAGAAAAGGCTGTTATCTCTTTAACCAGTCTTCTCAGTCAAGTTGGAGGAATTCTCAGTATTTGGATTGGACTGACATTTGTTTGTATAGTGGAAATCATTGAACTTCTTCTAAATATTGTTGAAACCATAATGGGTAAAAATCCAATGTTACGTCGCTAATATGTGTGAATAATACCGAATGGTTTGATTCCATAAGACTTAGAGCAAATTGCATATTTGCTCATACTTTTGTTGTATAATGTAGTCCACTAAAAATATGTACATAATAACAAAAAGTTATTCTTAATCCAAAGTTAACTATATGATTACAACTACAGATGTTTACCAAAAATGTATCCTTAAGTTTTAACCGTTTCTTATAGATTAAGCGAGAAATTATTATACGCTATTATACTATTAATATAAAATGATATATGGGTAACTTTAGGATCTCATGTATATACTACTAATTGAAATAAACAACTTATATTACGGAGTATTTTAATGAGTTACATAATAAAAATAAAGGTAAAATAAAAAACTCAGTTGTATAAAATTAACCGTTAAAACTAAAATAAATTTTCATTTAACTTATTTTAAACTGATTTAAGAGTATTATATCTAATTTTTAGAGTACGAAATAAAATAACAGCAAATTATCGTATAACCCAAATTACTTCAGATAATTCAGATAAATTTGAGTTATTGGATCCTATTAATTGAAAATGCGATTCATTTAAGACAAAAATAGTGTATGTCCGAATTGCAAACTTTTGCACTAATGATAAGATCTTGTAAAAATATATATTTATGACCAATCAATATATTATAACAATAAAATGTGTTATACGTCTGTTATTTTCTCAATTTCAAATATTTTTAAGTATATTTTATATATATTTATGTCTTCATGTTTATAAAATTAATTGTATGAATAATTATTTAATATAATTAAATAGTATTAAATTTGAATAATGTAACTTGTACATATGTATAAATTTATTAATTGAATTGTAACTAAATTTTTGTGCGTTCAAAATAAATTTAAATAATAAGAATCATTTTACAAATGTATTAATTATTATTGTCTATCGTTCATATAATATAAAAACATTGTTTAAAATATAACTTTGTATTGTTTTTATGTTATTCAATTTTGTCATTGTTTATATTTAATTTTTTTCTGAATTTAAAGCTTTATTGGATCTTGTGTACATTTTAACAAATAAAGATACTTATAATTGGACACTGTTTTCTAACTTAACATAAATATAACATTCAACATGTAAAAGATAAATTGAATAATAAAATTGATATTTAGAAGATCTCAGTTAAAATTACAAACAATGGGATTCAATATTAATTAAAGTTAATTTCAGATAATAGAAATTTTATATTTGAAAGTGGACCTATATAATAATAACAGAGAATTTCTTTTTAAAAAAGAAAATTTACTTTTTTGAATGAATGTTTCCGCTGACATTTTTCTTACGCGCGGAATAGAATCAATCATAAATAATTTGCAGTAACGTTAATCATTTAATTTAAACTTGCATTTTTTATTATACAATAAAAATTAGTTGTAGATACTATTTTAACATTTTTTTAATCAAATTTTTAACATAGATTGAATAGGAAAAGATGTATTTTAATAATAATAATTTTAAAAAAATAATTAATAAAGATAGCATACAGCTACTTATTATTTCATATACTATAAAAATAATTCAATATTTTCATATAGAGTTTGACTCTTTATTTTTAATATTTTTAACTTTCACAAGTCGAATTTAAAGTATGCTATATTTAATTTCGTTATTCTAAAATAGTGGATTTCATTATAATCTATAAAATATTAACTTAGAAAATTCATGAATCAAACGAAATTTGCGAAAGATAATTTCTGAAACCTCTTGTTCATCATGAGAATGAAAGATTTTTGTGTATCACACAATCCTAAAATTCGTTCAAAATTATCTCCACGTTTTGGACGTTACGTACCTATCTCAATAGCTTTCATGCTATTTGGAAATTCTTATAACACAATCAATAAAACGATTAAGTTAATATAATAATACCTAAAGATGAACATTTAGTTAGAATATTTGGATGTTATAATACTATCTGTAAAAAACAAAGATATAAATAGTTTTTATAATTCATAAATTTATGTAAATATTTCATTATTCAGATTTACAAACTGTACAAAATTATATTTAAATTCAATATAGTACTGCTTAACAAAAATATAAATATTTAATAAACTTTAATTGTAATTAATCGCTAGAACTAAATGTGAAGTTTTCAATAACAACTTGTCTAAAGTGTATCAAGAGGAACGGAGTCTCTAGCAGAACGTTTCTTGGGCCATAATCGAATCCATGGTTTGTCCTTAACCCAAGCGTCAATTTCTTCTATACGATCAGGTAATGATCGGTGTACTGTTTCAGGGAAGCAGAGGGTCATAATTCCAGCCAATGAACTCAACACAATAAGTACGACAAACGGAATTGCGGGATAAATTTTATCAAGAAACATGACGAAAGGGGCGAGTGCAACTCCGGTTCTCGCCGCACCCGTGCACATTCCTACAGACGTTGACCGAACAGTCGTGGGGTACATTTCTGCCGAATACAGAAAGATAATGGCGAAAATTGCTGAGACGGCAAGACGGCCAATGAGCAAGACTATAATTGCAGGCCACGAATTGTTGGGAATATATTCGTTAAGAAAATATCCTATAATTAAGGTGACGGAAGTAAATTGAAACAGGATCGCCATCGGATACTTTCGACCACATCGTTTGATTAATGGCAGTACAAACAGATAAGCGGGTATTTCAATTACTGTCGTTAAAATAAAATTTAAATAGATATTTCCCAAGTCCATGGTTTTAACCTGTATGCCGTAAAATAAAATTGCTGTCGAAAACCAAACGATAATATTAGAAATTGTCCATCGACGTAATGCAGGGTGCTTAAAAACTATTGTTATTGAATATTCAGTTTTGGTTTCTTTTTCTGATTTTTTCTCGGAAACCGTTAAAGGCGTTTCCATTTCGTTTTCCGTGATACTTTTTCTTATAATGCTTTGTCTTCTATTAGCAGGAAGGTTGGCTAAATTATTAAACGAATTGTTTTCGAGATTTTCTGTTCCAGATTCTGCCGCTCTTCGGAGAATAATTTTAGCTTCCTCAATTCTTCCTTTAGAGACGAGCCAGGGAATACTTTCTGGTAGGAACCAAACAAGAGGAATACAAATAATAAAGGGGACTGAAGTTGCCACAAAGAAATACTTCCATGTTCTCACAAAGTATGCAATCAAAACCAGAACTAAACAACCCGCGGACCAGAAGTATTGATCAGCAATTCCGCCAATAGTACGCAGCTTCATTGGAAAGAGCTCAATTGCCATACAGAATCCTGTAACATAAACGCCTTGTTGAGCCGAGCCTGACAGAACACGAAGTAAGATAAAGATATAGATGTTGGAAGCAAAGAAGTGCAAAAATGTCAGGCAACACAGAACCAACAGTAAAGCTAGGAATGTTGGACGCCGGCCAAATCTATCCGATATCATTCCACAGAAGATAGCTCCAACGAATGAAAGAATGAAGAAACTGCTTATGGCAATTTCATTCCAAATAGAATCATTGCAAACAAGGTCCCATTCCATCGGTGTCGACGTCTCTACCAAACTTGAGGTATAGTCATAGCCATTTTGGCAAGGTACAATGCTGGCATTGGCAGTAAAGTTAGAGAATTGTTTGCATTGTGAGAATCGCCAATTACCGTTAATATTCTCTTTTGGAATTGCAATTTCTTGGCTTACATTCTGAGGCAGCCGACAGTGGAAATCTATTGGTTTCATAGAAACGAAAACGAAGGCAAATAGTGTAAAGCACGCAGCAAATCCCTTCACTGTACAAATAATAAAATACCATTTGATGACAAACGGATTCTTCCATCCAAGCAGTGTTAAAGCGTCGTCTGTATCCATTTGCACGGTTGTTGTTCGATATATTTCTCTTGAATTGAATTTCACAAAATACGGCTATTATAATGCAGAATATCATGGAGTCTAAGCTTATGTGCAATAAAGTTTAGCTAAAGTTCACTCATCGTGTCAATATCACTACAATTCAAAATTATTATCTGATAAAACTTGTCATGTTATGTCAAAGGTCACAACTTTGCAAATGATTGAATGATTCTTTGAGTTGAAAATGTAGAAATCATTTATCCTACCATACCGGAAGAAAACAACGAACACCTAATGATGCTGTGAAATTCTCACGAAATATTTCAATTAAAATGTACGTGTTATTGTATATATTTAGTTATTTAGTATTTACAGTAAAGATAAACTACCTGTACATAAGAACACCTAGCTGTCAGTCAAATTCTCCATGATCTATCTCTAGGGATATGGGGTGTTCGCCGAGGATAAGTGCCGACCTCAACATCTCTCAGTTTGCGATTTCTGGTTCTACTTATAAATTGCAGAGTAAAATTAAACTTGGTAAACTCACTCACAAAACAGACAGGAATTTAACAATGAGAATGGGTATTATACATATCAGCATATTGAGAATAATTGATGTGTTTTGTTATATAAACAGATTCATTTCATATCTACTATAGTTTTATAAATGATCCGCATTATTTCATTTGTATAAATTTTAATAATATTTTAAAAATACAAAATAAGAAGAGTCGGGGGGGGGGCACCTTGTATAATAATAATAAACTTCTATAAAAAGTATTAATTTATTTACTTTATATAACTTATATAAGCAACGGTTCTATAACGTAAAAGGTCAAAATAACAAAATTTGTTTTTCTTATTTGACAGGTTTTGAAATCGAAAAAAACTCACGTAAAATAAGCAATGTAGACGACTTCAGCTTCTTTGAACTTTGCTTGCGAATATAAATTTTACTAAATGAATTTCCGTTCTTTTATCATTCTAAAATAATTACGCAGTGCTTCAAAAACATTTTAAATTTTTAAAATATGTTCACTAACATAAATTTCCGTAATTGAATTAATTAATTTGATAAATGTTACCGAATTAATGGACAAATGGATCAGAAAACTTAAATTAGAAATTTATTTGAAAATATAACTAGCGATTTCGAAGTTCATTTTGAATTGGGGGAATAGTTTCAATTTACAAAAACATTTTAAATACAACTAGTCACATTTTTCTATGTAAATGAACTATTTTCATTTTTTTAAACATTGTTTGTATTCTTTGTTAACGCTATTTAATTTATTATTATTCAGATAATTTACAATATGATGTTGTTTTCTTTTAATAAGGTTTGCCAAAAAATGGCGTATTCAATTTTATTAGAATTAGAATTTCTTATAATCGATGAAATAAAACCACATAGACTGATAAAGATACTTAAATATAATTATCTTATTAGCAATATATAAAGGAATTTTTGGGGTTTATGGTTATTTATATGCAAATGTGTAATCCAATAATAAATTAGAGTGGTTCTTGGCAGGTAATTTAGATTTAAATGGAAGCCCTTGTTAAAAGAAATGAACAATGTTTTTTATTCAGACAACGTTTAACACAACAAGTGGCGAATTAATTTCGTAATGGTGGTCTGCAAACATCTATCGGTTTGCTGGATAAAGTTTGACTGCAGAGATTTTCGAGAGATTGAGGATATTAATCGAGGAAGACAACTCTGTGGGTAATGGGTATTTCTTCGGGAAGTTCGTCCTAAATCCTAGTAGCATTTCTGGGGTTAGACAACGATGGGGATAGTCCACACACAGCGAAACGAACATAGCTGACTAGTAACACTTGTTGAAAATGGTTTACAATTTTCGTGGAGAATCACATTTTGAAATAATCGATTATGGTTCTTCTTATATATTGATGCACAATATAATAGATTCTTGAGAACATTAAATATTTTGGTCAACTTAATGAGCCGGTGCCAGCCAGCAAAACATTACTTCTTCGTATAATGCCAAACGCCTTTTTTGGCGAACCATGCGCATATATATGTATAAATAGATTATAACTAAGAAATTTCAGTAAAAATAGTTAGAAATTATGGTTTACGTTTGTCTTATCGTATTGATCTGATTTCTTTCATTGATCCGAGCCATATTATATATTTTCAAATTATTCTATTTATTATGACCTCTTCTATTCCCTAACTCTTCAAAAAAATTTTGCCACATTTTTAATGAATATGAACAAATATCATTGAAATTATTCGCAAAAAATACAGGAATAAATAAGTTCAACACACCAGACCAGACGTACCTTGATGTACTGGTAGCTTAACCCTATCTTACCCGGGGGGGGGAGGGCGATTCGGGCGGCGGTGTTTTATTTCTTATAGAATTTTTAAAATGTAAAACCCACTGACCTGGTGTTCTGACTTTTCCCAATAATATGCAACTTTTAAAACCATTTTTAAAATTTTATTCATTTTATTTTTATTCATAATATCCATATACATATATAAATATAAATAACGAAATATATATATAATAAAAATAAAATAATTGTATAAAATAAAAGTCTGTTAGATAGGAAACATTACATACAATTATGGCACCTTCCCTGCATGTGTACCATACACAAAGCCCTCTGGCACACTTGGCACAACTACA